>ML413101.1:0-21752 GCA_005239525.1 Nicotiana knightiana | reverse complement strand
ATATATATATATCACACCTCAGTTGTGCTTGAGTTTTGTAGCATATGGCTTTATCAGTCTCCCTAGGATTGTATTATGCACTTAGCGTGCTTGTGACCGATATTCAGTAAATTGTAGCAGTGAGCAATTCAGTTCCGTGTATATTTCCTTATGTGAATTTTATGTGTGGATCGGGCGGCACGTCACCACAACTATGTTATTTGGATCGGGTTGCACGTCGCAACAGTGTGATGATGAGTCAGGTTCCTATATTTATTTTCTCGTGTTTTACTTCCTATTTTTTGAGAAAGTTCATATTAGTTGTGTGATTCGAGTAGTCCCTTCCTGAGTCATTCCTTTATGTATCATGTTCGAGTTATGGCTATTGGCGCGTTGTGGTATCATGTGAGACTGTTGGTCATGTTTGGGGTGAATTGTTGTCTAGACAGTTCATACTGGGTGAAACGAGATTATTGGATCAGGGATCAGTGCGATAAGATTATGTGAAATACATTAAATGACAATTACCCTTATTGGTTTGTAATGAGGTGATGGTTCTAGTCAAGAGGAGATATTCAATGATTTATTAACTCGGCAGTTGATTATGAATTTCTACACACTTCCCTCGTTGTGATGGTATCGTCATCATTATAGCAAGATGTATGTATATATATATTGTAAGGTGCATTGGGAGTATCAGATTTGTGAAATTTTGGCTAATAAGGTTCAGGGAGTGTCATTGTGGTCAGATGATGAGTTACGCGGTGCATGGTGCTGATTCAGCAAAGGTATGTAGTCATGTTATGGTATGTCGTGTGGTAGTTGATACAGTGTTTATATATTGGAACTAGGCCTGGCAGAGAATTTCAAGTGTTGGAACTGGGTTCTGAGCTTATGGTATGGGTAAAAGAGGATATCTTCAGATTTGATCAAGATAATGTGCTCAACTGAGTTGTGGTAGCACGGGCAGGTGCACGAGGTGTTATATGGTGATTTCAGACAACTCCAGAGCAGTTCTTGGCACGTTCGAGGACGAACGTCTGTTTAAGTGGGGGAGAATGTAACGACCCGACCGGTTGTTTTGAGCTCTGGCGCGTCGTTCAGCAGTTTGAAGTCATGAGCAACTCCATTTCAGGTATTATGACTCGTAGGCATGGTCGGAGTTGAATTTCGGGAAGTTCAGAGTTAATTTGGAAAGAAAATTCTCATTTTAGAAGCCTTTAGTTGGAGAAATCAACTAAGATTGGAATTTTGAGTAAACAACCTCCGGATCAGGATTTGAAGGTGCCTGCAGGTTCATATCATGATTTTGGACTTGGGCGTATGTCTGGATCGGGTTTTGGATAACCCGGGAGCGTTTCGGCGCATATTGTGGAAGTCAGCATTTTGAAGAAATTTCCTAAGTTTGGGTTGTAAGGCATTTTAGTGTTATTGATGTCCGTTTGGGATTCTGAGCCTGGGAATAGCTTTGTATGGTGATTCTGGAGTCAGGAGCGCGATCGGAAGTGAATTCGGATGTCCGTAGGTTATTTTGAAGTCATTTGGCTAAAGATAGGAATTTGAAGGTTTTTGAGAAATCCGACCGGAAGTGGAAATTTGATATCGGGGTCCGTATGCGATTCCGTAAGTTGGAGCAGGTCCTTAATTTCAAGTATGACTTGCGTGTAAAATTTGGGGTCAATCGGACGTGATTCGATAGGTTTCGGCATCGGATGTAGAAGTTGGAAATTTCAAAGTTCATAAAGTTTGAGTTTGAGTGCGATTCGTGATTTCGGCATTGTTTGATGTGATTTGAGGCCTCGAGCAAGTCCGTGGGATGTTATGGGACTGAGTCGTGTGATTGGACGGGGTCCCGGGGGACCTCGGGTGGATTCCGGGTGGTTAACGGATCAAATCTGAAGTTGGAAGAGAAGCTGGAGTTGCTGGTGTCTGGTGTGACCGCACCTGCGAGGATTTGGCCGCAGGTGCGACTTTGACGCCGCAGGTGCGAGAGTGGGCTGGCTTGGTCGGGATCGCAGGTGCGATGGAATTTCCGCACCTGTGAAGGCGCAGATGCGGGCAATGGGTCGCAGGTGCGGATCCGGTTGTAGGAGAAGGAAGCCGCAGGTGCGGGCTCTTGGGCGCACCTGCGGAAGCGCAGGTGCGAGGACTAGATCGCAGGTGTGAAAATCGGGTTGGGCAGAATGTTTTAAAACAAATATTTTGCTTTATTTTCTCATTTTTCTCATGGCTTAGGCGATTTAGGAGAGCTTCAAGAGGGGAATTTCATCATCAATGTCAAGGTAAATTATTCCCACTCATCTCAAGTTAAATACAAGGTATATGCATGGATTAAAACATGAAAAATTGTGGAAAAAATGGAAAATTTTGAAGAAAAACCTAGAAATGGTATTTTGGATTTCTACCACGAATTTGAGCATGGAATTTAGAGTAAATTGTATATTTGAACTAGTAAAGCTATGGGTAGAGTTTATCTTCGAGACATTTCGGAATCCGGGCACGTGGGCCTGAGGGTATTTTGGCAATTCATTGAGCGGAGTTGGGAAACTATATAATTTGAATTTGTTACGAGTATTAGAGTGAATTTTCATTTCTTTGCCCGTTATTTGGTAGTTTTGGGGCGTTGTGCATCCATTGGAGTCGTCAGAAGGGCTTGGGAGCCGGTTGTAGAATTTCGGAGCGAGGTAAGTCTCATTTCTAACTTTGTGAGGGAATTGTCCCCCTAGGTGAACTAATTAAATATGTGCTATTATCTTCGGAGGCTGCATATGCACGAGTTGAACGAGAGTCCATGCGTAGCTACTATTATGCTTATACTCGGGTAGTTTAGGACCCATGTCTTACTTGTGTACTTGTGATCTTGCCAGTAATATTAGACCGCTAATATGATCGAAATAGTAATTGAATACCTAAGAAGACCAGAGTTCATTTTCTTAATCATCTAGAAAGAGAATTGATTCCTCTGTGGATAATTTTATTCCTGATTAGGTTATATTATTGAATATTATTAACCTTGGCAAATGAGTTTCAAAACAGAGATTTAAATGCTATTTTTTGTGTTCCTTTAAGAGGATTTTTATCATTTCCTGAGAAGCTATTTTCTTGATAAAAATGCGGATTTATTATGTGAATACGTGTACATATGAGCACCTGAGTCGCAGGTATGATTCGCGAGCAGGTTAGCCTTATTATTATTATGTTGACCGCGTCGCATGATTGATTCGTGAGCAGGGAAAATAGATGCATATATTGTTCGACCCGCGGTAGTGCAAAGTTTATGTTTATGTTGGTTCAGGCAGTCGACCCTTGGCATTGCTTGCGCATGATATTTACTGCGTATTTGCTGTGATTTATACATGTTTATCGGCCTAAGGAAGTTTTAATGGCCAGTTCTGAGGAAGGAGAATTGATGTGTAAAATGTGAAATAAGTTTGATGTTTCTTATCCCGGATTATGATTTAAAATGTCTACTGAAATGACGAAGATTTAAAGTGTTAAATGTAGAAGAAGTTGATATTATTTATTCCTGATCTTAATAAATTGTCTATGACATTCATGCTTAGCGTCTCACTTGATTATACTAAATTGACCTTTAGCAAGTGTCAAATCGACCCCTCATCCCTACCTCTCTGAGGTTAGGCGGGATACATACTGAGTACACGTTGTTTTCGTACTCATGCTACACTTCCTGTGCATTTTTATTGCACAGGTACTTTCACAGTGATGTGGCTAGTTTGGAGACTTAGGCGAGCTGCATCATCCGGAGGCGATCCACAGCTGACAGAGTCTCCCTCGTATTGTATTCATGTTGTTTTAAATTTCATTGTCCAATTTGTATCTCGGACAAGCTTTGTAATGATTGTATAAATTCTTAGAAATTGCTCAAGCACTTGTGACACCGGGTTCTGGGATGTGTGTGGGATATATTTGATAAAATAGAATATTTAAACTTTCGGATTTACTTAACGGATTTTTGTTTACTTATTACGTAATAAGTTAAAGGTAATAATTTCAAAAATGTTAAAACAAGAATTTATTAATTAATGATTGGCTTGTCTGACGATGGTGTTCGGCGCCATCACAAACTTAATCGATTTTTGGGTCGTGACAGAATGACCATGGCGACAAAACCGAATGCAGCAGCTCCCCGGGTGATGAATCATTGAAGTGTGTATTTGGCATCCATTACATTTTTGAACGAACTCCTTTGCGTTTTTTCCATGTCGATCCAGTAGTAACCTGCTCTGACTATTTTTCAACCCGAGGTACATGTTGCAAAGTCCATTCTTTGTACCGATGCAATGTCACCTGTAACTTGTCCAAGTATCTTTGCATTTGTTCTTCTCTGACCTCGAATGTTCCATTAACTTGGTTTACTACAAGGAGGGAGTCGCACTTGGCTTCGATCACTTCTGCTCCCAAGCTTTTGTCTAGTTCAAGGCATACAATCATGGCCTCGTATTTGGCCTCATTGTTAGTCAATTTCACAGTCTTAATAGATTAACTAATTATATTACCTATTCATGGATTTAGTACGATCCCAAGTCCGGACCCTTTTGCATTTGAGGCACCGTCCGTAAGAGGGTCCAGATTCCCGAGGAAGTTCCTGAGTTAACCAACAACTCTCTTTCAACCTCAGATATTAGGGCCGGTGTAAAGTCGGCCACAAAGTCTGCCAAAATTTGAGACTTAATGGTGGTCTGAGGTCGGTACTCCATATCGTACCCACTTATTTCTACGGCTCATTTAGCCAATAGGCCTGAGAGTTCGGGCTTATGCATAACGTTCCTCAATGGGTATGTAGTTACGACACATATGGGGTTAGACTGGAAGTATGGTTTTAGCTTCCTAGAGGCACTTAGAAAAGCGAGCGCCAATTTTCTAGGTGAGGGTATCTAGTTTCGGCCTCACCTAAGGTCCTACTAACATAGTAAATTGGAAATTGCGTACCTTGATATTCCCAAACTAGGACTCCTCTTACCGCTATCTCCGAAACCGCCAAGTACAAGTACAATTGTTCATCTATCTTTGGTGTGTGAATAAACGACGTGATCGATAAGTATCTATTGAGTTCCTCCAAAGCTCGTTGGCATTCTGGGGTCCACGAGAAGTTCTTCTTCTTGTTCAAAAAAGCGAAGAATCAGTGGCTCTTGTCAGACGACCTTGAAATAAATCGCCCCAGGGCGGCTATGCGCTCAGTTAACCTTTGCACGGCCTTTACGTTGTCCACGATCGTGATATCTTTGATGGCTTTGATATTTTTGGGATTGATCTCGATCCCCTGATTGGATATCATGAACCCGAGGAACTTTTCCGACCCAACTCCAAATGAACATTTTTCGGTTTCATATTAATATTATATTGCTTCAGTATGTTGAAGGTTTCATGCAAATGTTTTAAATGGTCCTTTGCTCGCAGGGACTTAACTAATGTGTCGTCAATGTAAACTTTCACTGATTTTCCTATTCGTTCCTCAAACATCCGATTTTGCTAAACGTTGGTATGTGGCACCGGTATTTTTTAATCCAAGCGGAATTACGTTATAACAGTATGTGTCATATTTAGTGATGAAGGAAGTGTTTTCTTTATCACCCAGATCTATCCATATTTGGTTGTACCCAAAATAGGCATCGAGAAAACTGAGGATCTCGTGGCTGACTGTGGCATCGATCATACGGTCGATGTTGGGCAAAGGAAAAGAGTCTTTGTGACATGCCTTATTCAAATCTTTGTAGTATACACACATTCTTAGTTTATTCCCTCTTTTAGGGACTACCACTATATTTGCTAACCAATCCGGGTATTTAACCTCACGAATAGACCCTATTTTAATAAGTTTAGATACCCCGTCCTTGATGAAAGCATGCTTGATCTCGTACTGGGGTCTCCTTTTCTGTTTGACCGGGTGAAACTTCGGGTCCAGGATTAGATTGTGAGTGGTTATCTCCAGCGGGATCCCTGTCATGTCAAGGTAGGACCAAGCGAAACAATCTTCTTTAGTTATAAGAAATTGAATGAGTTTTTCCTTGAGCTCGGAGCTTAACCCCGTGCCCAGGTATACCTTTCGATCGGGCAATTGTTCTCTCAATATGACTTGTTCCAGCTCCTCGACCATCAATTTAAAGGCGTCAGAATCATCAGGGGCTATAAAAGATCTGGGAACCTGATAATCATCATCCTCGAATTCCTTTTGTTTGTCCGAATCTGCCGAGGATGGTATCAGTGATTGCTATTTGGCCCCTTTTTTTACCATTTGGTTTGGATCCTTCTGTGTGGATATTGAAGACGTTGATATCACTTCCTCTACCGCGAACATCTCCTTTGCAGTCGATTGTTCACCGTAGACTATTTTTCCGCCAGGTGTTGGGAATTTTAGTGCCTGATGTAGTGTCAAGGGCACCGCCCTCATGTTGTGGATCCATGGCCTCCCGAATAAAGCGTTGTACCTCATGTCTCCTTCAATCACTTAAAATTTAGTCTCTTGGATGGTCCCAGACATGTTTATGGGTAACGTTATTTCTCCCTTAGTGGTCTCACATGCCATGTTGAATCCGTTTAGAACTCGAACTGCAGGCACGATTTGGTCTTGTAGACCGATTTGCTCCACAACCCTTGACCGAATGATGTTAGTTGAGGTGTCTGGATCAATTAAAAAATATTTCACCCGAATTTTATTTACGAGTACAGATATTACCAGTGCATCATTGTGGGGATGCACGATCCCTTCCGCATCCTCGTCGTTGAAAGATAAAGTTCCTCCTGGCCTCTACCGCGAACATCTCCTTTGCAGTCGGTTGTTCACCATAGACTGTTTTGACTCCGCCAGGTGTTGGAAATTTTAGTGCCTGATGCAGTGTCAAGGGCACCGCCCTCATGTTGTGGATCCATGGCCTCCCGAATAAAGCATTGTACCTCATGTCTCCTTTAATCACTTAAAATTTAGTCTCTTGGATGGTCCCGGACATATTTATGGGTAATGTTATTTCTCCCTTAGTGGTCTCACATGCCATGTTGAATCCGTTTAGAACTCAAGTTGCAGGCACGATTTGGTCTTGTAGATCGATTTGCTCGACAACCCTTGACCGAATGATGTTAGTTGAGGTGCCTGGATCAATTAACAAATATTTCACCCAAATTTTATTTACGAGTGCAGATATCACCAGTGCATCATTGTGGGGTTGCACGATCCCTTCCGCATCCTCGTCGTTGAAAGATAAAGTTCCTTCCAGTATGTAGTCTTGAGTTCGTTTCTCCCTAGTGATGTATAATTTGGTGTGTTTCAACATCGGCCCCTGTGGGATATCAACTCCACCGATGATCATGTTAATTTGAGGCTCTTCTTGTTCTTCCTGTTTGTTAGAATCCCTGTTCCTGAAATTATTCTTGGCTCGGTCATTCAAGAATTCTCGAAGGTGCCCATTGTTGAATAGACGAACTACTTCCTCTCTCAGCTGTCGACAATCTTCCGTTCTGTGACTGTGAGTGCCATGATATTTGCACATCTGGTTAGGATCCCTTTGGGTTGGATCAGAATGTAGAGGTCGAGGCCATTTGGTATCTTTGATGCGCCCGATAGCTTATACAATGGCGGCAGCTTCGATATTAAAGTTGTATTCCGATAGCCTTGGTGCGTCTTTAGGCCCGATGGACCTGTCGAAACCATTTTTGTCATAAGTCCCCGGGTTATTTGACCTCGGTCATTTCTCCTTTCGTATCTTATGAAGTTCTGCCCGGACTCCACTGCTTCTCTGATCTCCGTTGTATGGTTGATACCGATCCCTTTTTAGGCTCGGTTCATGGTCGATGTCTCTCTTGACTCTGTCGAGGGTTCTGACGGAATAGACAGACCCCGAAGGGGCCCCAATTTGATCATCATCGACTCTGATTTCTGATTGATATTGGTTATGCACGTCGGCCCATGTGACGACCGAGTATTCTATCAGGTTCTGCTTCAGCTCCTGTGAAGACACCGAGCTTCGAATATTGAGTCCCTGAGTAAAAGCTTTAACAACCCAATCATCAGCCATCGATGGCAGATCCATTCGTTCCATTTGGAAATCGAACGCGAACTCTTTGAGCATCTCGTTATCCTTCTGTTTGAATTTGAAAAGGTCTGATTTCCTAGCTTCGACCTTGATGGTACCAGTGTGTTCTTTTACGAAAGAGTCTGCAAGCATAGAAAATGAGTCAATAGAATTAGGAGGTAAGTTGTGATACCATATCATAGCTCCCTTTGATAGGGTCTCCCCAAATTTTCAACAAAACAGACTCAATCTCATTATCCTCCAAGTCGTTTCCTTTTATAGCATATGTATAAGAGGTTACATGCTCGTTTGGGTCGGTCGTTCCGTTATACTTAGGTATTTCGGGCATTCGGAACTTCTTGGGGATCGGCTTCGGAGCCGTGCTCGGAGGAAAAGGGTTTTTGCACGAACTTCCTGGAATCTTGGCCCTTCAATATCGGAGGTGCTCCTGGGATTTGGTCTACCCTGGAGTTCTAGGTTTCCACCTTTTTGTCGTTAGCCTCGATTTTCTTCTCCCCTGATTCTATCCATTTTTTCAGCTCCTCGAGCATCTTTATAATCTCGGGGTTAGCCCCCTATTCATGTTCATTTGACTTTTCTACGGTCGTTTCATCCCTGCGGGTGACTCCCTGGAGCGGATCGGGTTCAACCCTACTCATTGCACGGCTTTAGTTCTGTAATTGAGCTATCGACGCATGTTGTGCCTGCAGTATTTCGAAGATTGCCCGTGGACTGATCCCGTCTCCTTCAATGTTTTGTGTGTTTTGAGTTGCTGATCGGGCTCCACCATAAACGTTATTTTCAGGGTCGGTAGGCAAGCTTGCTTTGATAGTCACATGAGAATTAACGTCAATCGGATTCTGCGATCGAAATTCCAATGAGATCAGCAGGTGGTATCTCGTTACCGGGCGCTATGTTGTTATTTTCACCTTTGTGACCGGACTCATTGTCAATATGCAGGGTGCTGATTGAGAGTTTGAAATGTTTTGTATTTTAAACTGGAATCAAATAAACTTTAAATAGCAAGTGTAAAGTAGTGTGTGTTATGGAGATTTGTATCAAATAACCACTATTATCCTTAGCCCCATGGTGGGCGCCAAACTGTTTACCTTCAAAATAGGATAACAATTGCATTTGTATGTGGTTTTAAGAATACGTGATCTAACTTGATATAAAATGAGAAATCAGATTAATATTGAAATAAATAATGAAAAAGTAAATTCAAACCAAACAATTTGAACAATCTTAGCCTTGAAAAGTTAACCACCCTAGATCCAGAAATGCTTTTATCGATGACGGAACAGGATAACAAGATAAAAGGACTAGAAATAACAGTATATTGACTTGGGGTGCGTGTTACAATGTGTTAAATGAATTACCAGACCGCCCTTTATATAGTAGAGGAATCCTACTATATATGGTCGTACAAGTAATATAATGATAAATAGAATGTCGAACCCACAGAGACTTGTGTAAATTACTTACTAAATCACTATAATTGTTATTTAATCAAGCCAAAGTAAAAATTCAGGAATTTAACTATTTTACACTACGATTCTACGAAATAACTAATTATCAAGTAACGAGAGTATTGTTGTGTATACAATAGAGACAAATATTCCAGGGTTATGATCAATTCACCACTCGTATTTCATTCTAATTAACTCTCCCTTCGTATAATTCACTCATGGTTGCTAATTAATCGATAAATGCTCTCATAGCCTTCTCCCGAAGCACTACTCACCTATTCTCAATAGATTAATGCCTATATTCCTATGAAATTATTCTATCAGAATGCACTAAAGATTACGATATTTAATTAAACACATTGACTAGGTATATTCCTATCTTAACCACAAATCCGCTCCCCCGAAGGGTTAAGATCGCGCTCTCTTCAATTCTTCTCTAATCTATACACGGCTTTCCCAAGCACAGCATAGATAGTATATAGAACCCAACTGTTGGCCAGACAATTAAGCAATTAAACACAGAATTGAAGAAACAACCATATAATGAGTGAACTATAATCAAGTTTAAACTATTTTCGAACAACAATATCCATGTCTAAATCACAACCCCATAACAATGGGTGTTTAGCCACTCATGCTTAAATCAAACAATTGCATAAGTGTTGAATTAATTGTAAATACTGGAAAAAGATGAAGAAAACTGAGAATCCTTCGCTCCCTAGCAAATTTGTGTGTATTATTCCTCCAAAGTGGCGTCCAACCCCTCAAAAATAAGCTTAGACTTGCTTTTATACGTGTTGGGTACGTTTAGAGCCGAAATAACTGTGTCCCGGGCAAAATAGGATAAAATTCTCGTCACAGGCGCCCTGGCTAGCGCCCTGGCTAGCGTCGGGCGCCCACCAGGACGCTGCCCCATATTTAGCTACTGCCCACAGTGCCACAGGTGGTGTTGGGCGCTACCTGTGGCACCCAAATTCGCAATTTTCCCGGTTTCGTCCGTTTTGGCTCTAATTTCGCGCGTTTCGCCCCCAATTGATCCCGAATCATTCCTAAACATAAAAACACTTCAAATTAATATAAATAATCATATTTAACATCTAAAACTCACGAAACAAAAGTAAAATATGAGGCGATATACATAGAAATATATACACTTTAAGCTAAACATAAACACCCCACACTTAGACTCTTGCTCGTCCTCGAGCAATGGGACAATCTACTACCCTTCAACACGTACAAAGTTCATTATCAATGAGTATTTTACTTTTCAATCACACACCTTACCCCTTATCTATGATCGATACCGGCAATCAAGTATGAAAACAAAAATTCACATTCTTCCCCTTTTTTAAAAAAATGCCCAAGTATAACTACTCTATCAATCATACCAACAACCTAATTGCAACCACCCAACCTCAAGAGTCAACTTGCAACCACTAAGCCCTCTCAATTCACGCACCTACCCAACAAGAAAGTTTACAACATTACCAATCGTTCATGAGATCATGTGCCCTCAACAACAAACAAAAGAGTGAATATAACTAGTCCCCACATTCAAATATGCTTTTGAACATGATTTAAGGACATCACACAACTGAACAAATTCACTCACTCTCACAAAGAATTCATATGCATCTCGTGGTCGTACCATAAGCTTGCCTTTAGTGTAGATCTCCACANAATAGTGACTAACCCTCCTAAGCACTTTAATACACTACCTTCACAAATCAACACATATTCTTCTCAACCAATTCCCTTGCCACAACTCATATTCAACATAGCCATTTTTCAATTAAGCACTTCTATACTTTCACTAGCACAAATTAATAAAAATTGGAGGTGTGTATCTTTTTGTACATACTTTTACTTTCATTTATTTTCTCTTTCTTTCCTACACACACTCCATACATGAAGATTCAATGGCTAGTGACTTTTGAATACAATTTTTAGTGCACTAACCGGCCTTCCCATGGCTCCACTCAAAAACTAATCCCCATTGTCTCACCTTACTTCTTTTAGCGACTAAGTGCCTTAGGAGAAAATGGTGCAAAAATCTCAGTTTAAGAACAAAATAGGGATACGGATTGTAATGTGGGTGCCAAAGAAAAGGTCTATAAGCTCAAGGGGGCTAGCAACGAAAATTTTTATTTTTATGTGACAAGCACATCCATGATCAAGCAAGAAAATGACTATGTCATCTCCTAGACTAGCATAACCAACAATTTTGCTTCGATTAACACACGGGGCAAGTTCTAGACTACACAGGATAGTATAGAAAATCACTAAACCTCACTCACACATTGCACATGACTCAATCACAACGGTTTTATTCAACTCTCAAGTCAAGCAAGCACACAAAATTGAGAGAATTAAGCAATATCACACTATGTGGCCTACAAGTCAAACAACTGAGCTAAGGCGTCACAAAATAGGCTATTTATTTTTACTCAGGCATCACATGTCAAACCAAATACAAGGGAAAGCAGAATGTATGTCATAACCTAATATGTCAGCACCAAACATGTCAAAAGGTATTTCTAAGTTACTCAGTTTCTTCCTAACTACTCTAAAAAAAAATTAAGTGCCCGGTTCAAGTTACACCCTTGGAAAATAACGGGTGCCCAAAGAAAAACCAAGGGATACTACCTAACTATTCTAAGAAAAATAATAAAATATTTTTGGCGTTTTGTTTTTTTAATCTAACTTTATCCCTCAAGAAAAAATTGTCCAACAGATCCATCGTCAGGAAAAATCTGAGCTTTTTCTATTTTTTTTATTTTTCTTTTTGTTTCTTAACTAAAAAAAAATTATACAATTACACTTCACTTCAAAAAGTAGTTTCCCCACCCCATACTTATGTTATGCATAGTCCTCGATGCATGATCACAAAGAAAAACATTAAAACAAGGGTGAGAAATACTCCCTGAGACCCTCTCGGGCCTAGCTCAGACATGATTCTCAATCTTTAGAGTCAGGATGACCCCACATTTAAGCTCAAACATGCCCCTCAGCTTCAACTTTGGGTACTCAGACTTCCCCTACTCTACAAAATAAACACAACACAAAACTCGACACTAAAGAAATAAAAAAATAAAAGATATAAAGGATGGGTTGCCTCCCAACAAGCGCCTTATTTATAGTCGTGGCACGACTCTGCTACTCTGCTCAGGTTGAGCGCTTTCTCTTCTTCTTTCTCCGATGAAGCCTAGCCTTTTTGCACGCTCTTAACGGGTCTCCTTTTTCATCTCTGGCTCTTTTCTCAATTGTCTTTACACCCTCAGCTTGCAACACCACCTCCTCTGGATCATTGTCATTCACATAAGGACTCTGCTCTATCCCCCTCACGTCGACCATAGTAATCATGCACAGGTCCTCATAATGCTTTGGGAGTTTAAGTGCCTTGTACACATTAAAAGTGACCTCCTCATCGTCAACTCTCATTTTTAACTTTCCTGCCCTCACATCAATAATTGCTCCAATAGTAGCTAAGAATGGTCGCCCCAAAATAATGGGCACTTCCTCATCTGCCTCGTAATCAAGAACAATAAAGTCAGCAGGGAGAATAAACTTTCCCACTCGAACTAACACATCCTCAATAATTACTTCTGGCATAACTAGTGACCTATCTGCTAACTGTAAAGTGATTGTGGTAGGTCTAAGCACCCCCAATCCGAGTTTCTTGAACAAAGAAGAGGGCATCAAATTTATACTATCCCCTAAATCACACAGGGCTCTACCAACTTCTTGTTTTCCAAGAGACAAAGGAATTGTAAAACTCCCAAGATCCTTCAACTTAGGACGAAGTTTACTCTGAAACCTGGCACTGCACTCTTCAGTAAGTGCAATTGTTTCGAACTCTGCATATCTTCGTTTGTTTGCCACAATTTCTCTGAGATACCTTGCATGCTTAGGCACTTTTTGCAAAATTTCCCACCAAAGGCAAATTCACACTCACTTGGCTCAACATATCTAGAAATCTCTTGTACTTAGCATCATATTTTTGCTTCTGCTATCTTTGTGGAAACGGAGGTGGTGGCCTTGTTTCAATTACTTGCTCGAGTCCTTTATCATCTTTCTCATTCCCCTCAACTGGCTTGGGAACTAATTCTCCTTCAGGATGAGCTGTATTCTTCTTTGTTTTTGGAGCTTCTTCTAGTATTCTTCCATTTCTCAAGGTAATTGTATTGGCTTGAGCCTTAGAGTTAGGCTCAGTTCACTAGGAAGAGCTCCTACTGGTCTGGTATTTTGGGCACTAGCAAGTTGTCCCATTTGGCGGTCCAAATTTCTCATTGTTGCTGCTTGGGCCTGGTGATCAGCCATTATTTTCTGATTAAAAGCAAGTTGGTCGTTCATAATTCTCTTCATAATCTCCTCAAGGCTAGTTGATTATTGTTCAGCCTGAGGTGGTCTGTATTGTTGTTGAGGTGCTTGAGGCCGATATTGATTTTGATTGCCTTGATTTCCACCCCAAGAGAAATTTGGGTGGTTCCTCCAGTTGGGATTGTAAGTGTCCCCATACTGATTTGTTTGGCCTCGGGTTGCATTACCCACAAAATATACAGACTCTAGATTTGCTGGGCATAAATTGCTCATGTGACCCTCTCCACAGACTTCATAAAATACCTGAATCTGTTGCACTGGTTGCACTGGCTGGGCCTGTTGCANTTGCTTGTTAATGATCAGGGTCATCTGATTGACTTGGTTAGTCAATGTAGAGATCTGAGCTGACAATGCTGAGACAATATCTAGTTCAAGAACCCCTGGTGACTTTTGAACCACATTCCTTCCCATCTCACCTTGCCAGTCTGGATTGCTTTTGGAGAATTTATTCAATAATTCAAATACTTCATCATAATTCTTCTCCAATACCTGACCTCCAGCTGCTGCATCTACCACAATTTTTGTTTGGGGATGGAGCCCCTCAATGAAAGTGTAACTAACACTTTGTTTGTCTGATTGTGATGAGGACAGTCTCTGAGTAGCCCCTTGAACCTTTCCCATGCTGAATATAAAGATTCGCCTGCTTTCTGTTTAAAGGAGACTATCTCACTTCTGATCTTTGCAGTCTTGCCTGAAGGGAAGAACCTTGCCAGAAATTTTCTTGCCAAATCTCTCCATGTTGTAATAGAATTAGTTGGTTCTTCCTTTAGCCATCGCTTTGCTTCTCCCAACAGAGAGAATGGGAAAAGCGTGAGCCTCACATAATATGGCGTGACCCCGTTAGTGATATAAGTATCACTAATCTCCAAGAAGTTCAGAATGTGTTGCTGAGGATCCTCATGTGGAAGACCCATAAACTGCCCGTTTGCATGAAGTAACTGAATCATGCTCTGTTTCAGCTCAAAGTGCCCAGTGATTCTGGGCTTCACGATTTTGGAGGTAACATTACCAATACTGGGCATTGCTACCTCCTGAACGGCCATGTGTTGGTCTTCTACCATGTTCACAGGAATTTGAATGAGGTCCTGAATATTGTCGGTATCCCTTGCTTCCCTCAACTTCCTGTGAAATGTTCTCTCAGGTTCGGGGTCAAAGCCGTCAAGTCCGTCCTGGCTTCTGACCCTACGCCTTCAATAAACTTGTTCATGAGATTAGAGTAACAATCAAGTAACGTTAGACTGGACAAAATAAACAATTAAAGCAAAAACTAGAAAGTAGTCTATATTCAAGTCCCCGACAACGGCGCCAAAACTTGTTGGTCCCAAACGCACACGCAAGTATACGTAGTCGTACAAGTAATATAATGATAAATCGAATGTTGAACCCATAGAGACTTGTGTAAACTACTTACTAAATCACTATAATTGTTATTTAATCAAGCCAAAGTAAAAATCCAGGAATGTAACTATTTTATACTACGATTCTACGAAATAACTAATTATCAAGTAACGAGAGTATTGTTGTGTATTTAATAGAGACAAATATTCCAGGGTTGAGATCAATTCACCACTCGTATTGCATTATAATTAACTTTTCCCTTCGTATAATTCACTCATGGTTGCTAATTAATAGATAAATGCTATCATAGCCTTCTCCCGAAGCACTACTCGCCTATTCTCAATAGATTAATGCCTATATTCCTATGAAATTAATCTATCAGAACGTACTAAGATTACAATATTTAATTAAACACGGTGACTAGGTATATTCCTATCCTAAGCACAAATCCGCTCCCCTGAAGGGTTAAGATCGCGCTCTCTTCAATTCTTCTCTAATCTATACACGGCTTTTCCAAGCACAACATAGATAGTATATAGAACTCAACTGCTGGCCAGACAATTAAGAAATTAAACACAGAATTGAAGAAACAACCATATATTGAGTGAACTATAATCAAGGTTAAACAAATGTCGAACAACAATATCCATGGCTAAATCACAACCCCAGAACAATGGGTGTGTAGCCACTCATGCTTATATCAAACAATTGCATAAGTGTTGAATTAATTGTAAATACTGGAAAAAGATGAAGAAAACTAAACATCCTTCGCTCCCTAGCAATTCTGTGTGTATTATTCCTCCAAAGTGGCGTCCAACCCCTCAAAAATAAGCTTAGACTTGCTTTTATACGTGTTGGGTAGGTTTAGGGCCGAAATAACCGTGTTCCGGGCAAAATAGGACAAAGTTCTCGTCACCGGCGCCCTGGCTAGCGTCGGGCGCCCACCAGGGCGCTGCCCCATATTTAGCTACTGCCCACAGCGCCACAGGTGGTGCTGGGCGCTACCTGTGGCACCCAAATTCGCAATTTTTCCGGTTTCGTCGTTTTGGCTCTAATTTCGCGCGTTTCACCCTCAATTGATCCCGAAACATTCCTAAACATAAAAACACTTCAAATTAATATAAATCATCACATTTAACATTTAAAACTCACGAAACAAAAGTAAAATATGAGGCGATATACATAGAAATATATACACTTTAAGCTAAACATCAGTACATTTCTATAAAAGGTAAAATCTCTTGATTTGCTAATTGCCAGCTCCATGCCGTTATTCGCCGAGATTCCCGCCGTAATATCCGCCCGATCACGGATATTTTTGTCTTCCATTTGTTATTTTCGAGCTCGCTCGAGGCTAAGGTCGATACCGAACTCAACGTTCCTCGAAAGCAGGCCTTCCGTCCTCAGGTTCTAGCTCGGTGAGGCTCGAGAAAGATTTTCAGTCCATGGTCGCCGTGTTCCAAGTCTAATCTACCGGGTTGTAGTTGAACTCGACTTCAACCGTATACAAATATCAACAAAACTAGTCTTAATTGCTTGTTGATGATATATTACTATATATATTTCCCTATTGATAAACTATTAGATAAGTTAAATCACCTGATTATTTTCCTATTCGGGTATTATTGGTTAACGTTGACAGATTCAATATTACCTAAATCAATTAAGGTTTACCCCTTGATATTTCCATATTCTTATTAAGGTCGTTGTACTTTATTTTCAGGGTGCCCAAATATCATCGTTGACAAAAACTTTAAAACTGCTTTATGATATTTTAAGGTACAACCTTTTTGGGACCTTGTACAACTTCTATACTCCTAATCTTTAACTTTTTGATGTCATGCTTTGACTTAAAACATAGTACGAAATGAACAAATAAAGATAATTTTTTTTTTTTGAAAAAAAAAAAAAAAAAAAAGCATTATCCATGGACGAAATAAGTTTTATACTGTGGTGGTAAGAATGAAATACAAAAAGATAATTCCTCAAAAGAAAGCATATGTTTTTTCTGTTGTCCAGCTTAATTAAATTGATGTTGACAAATAATTTTACATCATTGTAAAAGATATAAAACATTTGGCAAAACTTTAATTTTACCTTTCTTGAAATAAACGATTTCCTATTTTATTCATTTAAAAAATATTAATAGTTGTACAAATTTACTTAGTTTTATTTTTTACTCTTTTATTTTCAAATCTATTTTGAAAATACTTTTTTTGAGCCGAAGGTTTATCGAAAACCGTCTCTCAACCTCACAAGGTAGGGGTAAGATCCGCGTACACCACACTCTCCCTAGACGCCCATTAGTGGGATTACACTAAGTATATAGTTGTTAAAATTTATCTAGCAACTATTGAATAACTAATTTCAAGGTTTATAAGTTCTGTAATTGACTGGAGGTGGTATAGATTATATAAACTTTCTAAAATCCAACTATGTAAGAATAAAAGGGGAGCCAAAAGTCAATAAACTTGGAGTTTGAATTTAACTTTTAACCTTTTATTAGATAGATAATCAATAAAACAAAACTTCATCTGTTTGGACTTAAATTATACATAAAACTTTTATTTGTGATGCTCATTTTGCAAAAGTGGGACCAAAAAGTCAAAATAATCTTTTTATGTTCACATTGCAAAGCTTAAAAGGAGATTGTTTACAATCGCGAGAGCGAGAGTATGAGAGCTGAAAGAAGTCGTTTAAAGAGAGAAAAATGTGAAGGGGAAAAAGGTCCATACTTCAAAAGAGGTTGTCTAATATATAATCAGAGGCGGACCCAGAATTTTAATGCGACGAGGTACCAATATTCTGTTTAATTAGTATCCCCTAAAGGTTTTTAATGTTCAAGGTGCTAAGTGATTTAAATTAACCATTTTCGAAGTATACACATACAAGATCTCCGCCGAAATTTACTGGGTCCTGTGACTCCTCAAGTTTATATCTAAGTCCGCCTCTGATGTATTGCTTTGACTATACGTATACATGTCATATTAAGTTTGCTTTTATTGTCACAAAGAGTGATAAGTATAATGATTTTTTATATTTATTACCCCCTCCGTCTCATAATAAGTGACTTTTTGACCTCTTTAATTTTTGATTGTCTCACATTGAAGTATTTAGTAGACATAGTTTGAATATATAGATGAAATGTTTAACAAATTATAGGCTTAATTTATGTGTCTAAATGTAAAATTCGAACAACCTTAAAGGGCGTTCAATCAAGGATTAAAAATAAATTAATGTCTTGGCTCAATGCAATTTATGCTAATAAGATAATAGGTTCCTTCAATATGTTTGTGTTGAAAATAAGATAACTTCTTTTTCCTTTCATAACAACTTCTGCCTCCCTTTCTCATTGGCTTTTTCTTTATGAGCAGATTTTCAGGAAATAAAAGAAAAATAATAAAATGCTTAATAATACAGAAATTAAGCAAAAAATATTAAAAAATTTAAATTGCAGGATGTTGCAACTTGCAAAGGTCATGGTTACTAACTCACTATGGTAATTAGGATGTGTTATTTTTGTCTCTTTAAAAAATAATATTTTTTTTTTAAATATCTAGTTTCTTCTAACACTTGCATTCTTTATTTACTTTCTTATTATTGTTGCTTGATTCTTAAGGTGTTGCTTTTAAATTGTATGTTGTTTGAAATAGTTTGTTCATAACGTTCATTAAATGGTTTATTAATTGATTTTATAGTAATAGAAATACACATAAATTCGGTCCTACTTTATGGTAATTTTGTTTCGTAACTTAGAGATTTTCACTTTATTTACAAGCTTTCCACTATTATTCCGGCCTAAATTTTCACAATCAACCTACTTCGACTTCGTTCGATTATTGGACTTTCTGTATACAATCTAATAATACTTGCAATATCATGATTCACATTTTTAGTACTTGCGGGGTACAAATGTATTTTACTCCATAGATGTGACCTTCAATATTTTTTAAAGAAATATCATGTTTCACATTCTTAAACGTTATAATATATTATATTACATTGATTTGTAGCACTCACGTTTTATTTTATATTAAAAAATGAAATAAAATTTAACTTTTCAACTCAACTAAATAACAAATCTTATTCTTTTTTTATCATCTACCGGCCCCAATAGAATCACTATTCCTAAAATTAAATTAAAAAAAAAAAAAGGAAATGAACATAGCACCAATAATACGCTTCAATTCCAAATAAATTATATTTAACTATATACTTTCTTTTTCTGTTGAGAAACAACTATATATAAATTATCACTATTCATATAACTCCATTTATTGTTTCAGCCAAAAACTGAAGGTTTGACTTGGAAATAACTTACAAGCATAAGGGGGGAGAGGGGGGGGGGGGGGGGGTGATCCTTTTAAGATTTGCTGCATTTTTCATAAAGTCATTGGGCCAATCGTACGGAATGGACGAAACACATATATGATATTTTGTGTCAGTATTATTTTTTTGACCTCAATAATAATAGATTTAAGAATATAACCCTGTGCCAGACGTTTTTTTTTTTCATGCTCTTAAATATTTACATTTGAAAAGAGCATCCATAATAATTTTGGAAAAATGACACTGTATAGCCGCTATAAAAATAATACCCGCAAAAATATAAAAAATTTGTATAATTTTTTGTATATATACACATTCTATATGTTATATATAAAAATTATATAAGTTTTATACTCTTTTTCGACGACCAAATATAAATAGTTTCTGGAGGGGGCTAAAAATAATAATATCCCAATAATTTTTTGTTACGAAATGGTATTGTGTCGGCTACTACTTAGCAATTTCTATGAGATCCAAAAAGGACCCACATTCACATTCATAAATGCAGATTTAGGTCCTCATTGATTAGGCCCAACCTCACCTAATAGGCCCATCTGGTCCAACTATCTAAAAATTCTTCTCTAACTGTTGGAGCTATTTATTATGATTTTCATTTTTCAATTTTGACAATAATTACAGATACTACTACTACTTAAGGAAGAATAAAAATGTTATCAAGTAAGCTTTCGTTACACAAGTCTAATTGGGTAAACTTTTATCCTTCTTCCAATGTGACGTATATATATAGTATAATTTTTTAACATATAGTATTTAATGGATCACTCTTAAGTTTACATATCTATCTATATTATATTAAAAGTACGAAATCCCTTAAAGAAATATCGTTTTGTCCTTTTTACCCTTTAAAAATAAATTTTATATTTGATAAAATTATAATTTAAGTTACTTTCATAATATTAAGGACTTAAAATCAACTAAAATTTTACCTATTAAGTTTTTTTCTTGTTTGAATTATATAGGAAATCCTAATTATGAAGAATTTACCGTATATAGATTACTAGTAGCTTGGAGTAGGATGTGTATGCCAAAAAAAGCAGGAAAATTGAATCTCACAAACCTAAAGCAGTGGAACAAAGCAGCAATAACAAAGATTTGTTGGGACTTGAAGACTAAGAAAGACACTTTGTGGATTAAGTAGATTCATGAATACTATATAAAAGCACAACCTTTAAAGAGTATAACTATCCCCCAACAAGCTAGTTGGATGGTCAAGAAAGTACTCAAAGCAAGAGAAGAACTGTGGCATGTGCAACCAGATCACCTGAAGAACAAGAGTCAGATCAGAAGCATTTACTTGAGAATGATAGGGGATCTACCCAAAGTTGCTTGGAAAAACATCATTTGTGGCAATGAAGCACGGCCAAAAGCAATATTTATAACATTGCTCCAACAACAAGACAGGCTATTAATTGCTACAAGACTGAAAAACTGGGGAATACAAGTTGACACTACATGTGTCATGTGTAAAGAGGTAGCTGAAAGCAAGGATCATTTGTTTGTGAAATGTACAATTGGAAGACACGTATGGATTAAACTAATGAAGTGGCTGCAAATCACTTGGGTGGATATGAGCTCATGGAACCAGATGCAACACTAGATCGAGCAGAATACAAAAGGAAAAACTATGCAGGCAAAACTAGTGAAGCTGGTATTTACAGAGTTTGTTTATGCAGTATGGATAGAAAGGAACAGGTTGGTTGTCCATAAGGAAAACACATGTGAAACAATAGCTAGAGAGATTGCATGTACATGTTGCNTCGCCACTTGGAATAGTTTATTTGGTGTCCCAAGTCACCGGTTTATCTTAAACCCAAATCGAGGAAAATTTTATTTTTTTAAAGTCTGCGAACCAGAAATTCTAGATAAGGAATTCTGTTAACCCGGGAGAAGGTGTTAGGCAATCCCGGGTTCCGTGGTTCTAGCACGGTCGCTTAGTGATTATTACTTGGCTTAAATTGTTTAACTACTCATCTTTAGGGCCTCTGTGCATTTACCTTTAAACTACTTTTAATCACTTGATTGTTCATAATTAAAGAATTGAGTTGCGCGTACGTATACTCTTTTCCTTTGGCACGTCAAAAATCATGTCACGCGAACGTGTCCATAATTAATAACGCTTTGTTTATTTTTTTTTTTATTTTTTTTTTTTAAGTTTGATTGAAGTTGCGTGAACACATACTTTGAGTTACTTTTAGAATTAAATTCGCAATTA
>ML413100.1:69292-146710 GCA_005239525.1 Nicotiana knightiana | reverse complement strand
GTTTTCATTCATGTGAGCTTGTATTGGTTCGAGCTTTACTTGGATAAGCTTAGATTCAGAATCCAAGGCGGGCCTGCATTGACTTTGTTGACTTTTTGGGGAAAGTATAATGATCATATCTTGATTTATTTTAATTGGTTTCTCTTACATTGTATGATGTTATTAAGTCATTTTTGGTTAGATTTGAGCCGTGTGAAGGTGAATTTTAGGGAAAAAGCTCTTTCGGAGGGTTGAGTTGGTCTAGTTGAGGTAAGTATCTTGCCTAACTTTGTGTGGTGGAAACTACCCCTTAGAGTTTGGGTTGATTATGCTATTTGTGTTATGTGAAAGTCGTATACGCAAGGTGACGAGTGGGTATACGGACTATATGTGGTATTTGACCGGTTTAGATTATCTAGACTCTTTTCATGCCTTTAATTGAATTGTCATAATATGTTATATCTCTCATTGTTAATTTACTCTTACGCTCTATTTGACATTGTTAGCACTTGTTCTACCTCTTACTAGTTATTTTTCTCTTATATGATTTAGTTGAAGTTATTGTCTTCCTTACTGTATTGTTACCTCTTAATTGTTGAATCACTTTTAATTGAAGTTGTTATTTCGTGGAATGTCATCTTGATGAGTTATTGGTGTTTAAGTTGTAATACCGTTATCACATTGAGGCGAAATTGTTAATTGTTGATATACATTTCCTTGTAGAGCATTCTTATTCATTTTGTTATTGTTGAAATTCTTGTACACATTATGGTTGAGCCGTGGCTATTTATTGTGAAAATATTTGTGTGGTTGACTTTGTGGCAATGTGGCATATGGACACTTGTGGTGTGAGTTGTGATTGTATTGTGATATTGATAAGCATGCAGTGGTATAAGACTAAGGGTTGATACGCATGTGGTGAGATAAGGTGCGGTTGATACGCGTGTTGCTAGTAGGGGAACTAAATGTAAGGCTCACACGGTGATTGAACGAAAAATTGTGATTGAAATTATGAAATGTGAGTATGAGGCGATACCTTGGTTCTGATTTTTTTTGTGTATTTCTTGTTGGAACAACTTGTTTATTTAAACGGTCATTGTACTTCCTTCAATCATTCATCCACATTCTGGTTGTGTTTGGTTATTCGTTGTTATCTTGGTGTTGGGAGGGTTGTGGTTTCTTATATGAATTATGCATTCTACATGATTTGTTGTGTTGCTTTAACATGCCAATATGTGCCTCCGTAATGACTTGGTGAATTGATTGTCAACATGAATTTAATTGTGTGGAGTCACTGTATCATATTCTATTGAGTTGTTGGTAACATAATGGTTTAAATAAAAGAATTATTAACATGTTTTATTCTATGCGCCTCTTAAGATAGAACTTGTTATCTTACTCGGTGCCTTATTATTCTAAATGGTTATTGCACTTTCACTATAATTGGGTTCTCAAATTATACTTAAAATTGTTATCATGTTTTTCCTTTAAAAATTCTATATTTAATTCTTTACTTTAACTTATCTTTTGTTTTGTTTAAAAATGATACTTTAACTCAATTTTACTGATTTTTAAACTAAACCCATTACTCAATTACTCCATTTCGTACAAATTGTATATTATTTTGATTTACTTGATTCTATAATAAACTTATTATTTTATTTGACACCTTACTTTATTCAAGATTGTTATTACTCCCTCCGTTCCAGTTTATGTGAACCTATTTTCTTCTTGGTCCGTTCATAAAAGAATGACCCCTTTCTAAATTTGGAAACAATTTTGCTTAAACTTCCAATCTACCCTTATTGAGAAGGTTTTATAACCACACAAATACTCTGGACTCCTTTTTCACTTGTTTAGAACTACAAATTCCAAAAGTCTTCATTATTTCTTAAACTCTGTGCTCAGTCAAACGGATTCACATAAATTGGAACGGAGGAAGTATATTTTATGGTGTTTAAATATATCTTTCGTTCATCTAAGTTAATATTTATCATGATTGCAAAGTATATGGTAGCACGTGGGCTTTGCCGTATGAAGATGATTGCTATTGTCAACATGAGGTGCCATATGTGTAATATTCTGAAATTGTGATGCATGACTTGTGGTTTATGGGGTGTGGTGCCTCGGGGTAATTCTTGTTGTAAGTCCATGCGTTGGGAGCGATTTGATTATTTCAGTTGTCATATGTTTTTCCTTATTTGAACTCATTTCTATCTAATCGGTGTTATGATTATGTTGTTTTTTCATTATTCGTTTACTACTTGGTGCCATCTATGTTTCTATTACTTCATTGTTGATTGTAAATCAATAATATTTCTGCCTTTGGTCTTGCATTGATGTTCTTTCCATTATTAGCTTATGTATATGTTGAACAGGTTTCTATGTTTAGTAGGTGTCTTAACCTGGCCTCCTCTCTACTCTATTGAGGTTAGGCTTGATACTTACTGGGTACCGTTGTGGTGTTCTCATGCTACGCTTCTGCACATTTTTGTCCAGATCCGGGTATCCTGATTGTGTTGTTGAGAGTTGTGTATGCGCAGCGGGGGACTTCAAGGTATACCTTCTTGACGTTCGCAGGCCTCGGAATCACCATCTTACTTCATTATGCTACTGATAAATTATAATTTAAAACAGTGTTGTGTTTAAAAATTCTAGTGTGTTTTAGTAGTGCGTATGACTCCGTACTACCAGTTTTGAGAAATGTATAAGGCTGCTTGCTGCTATGTATGTCATTTAATGGTTTATGATAAATGATTAAATATTTCAATTTTGTTATTAAATCAACATGTGTTAGTCTTACCTAGTCTTAGAGATTAGGTGCCATCACGACATCCTAAGGTGGGAAATTTGGGTCATGACAAGTTGGTGTCAGAGCTCTAGGTTCATAGGTGCTATGAGTCATTAGAAAATTTAGTAGAGTCTTGCGGATCGGTACAGAGACGTCTGTACTTATCTTCGAGGGGCTACAGAACTATTAGGAACCACTTCTTTCATTCCTTATCGTGCGATATTGATTCAGCTTGAAGCATATATCTTATATCCCTTTACATTCACTTGTATATGATGTTGCACGCTCAGTATAAACTTTGCTCCAACGGCTTGTAATGCTGTGGATGGGCTACGAGGAGGCCATAGATGCTCGATCATTCTCTCGAGGTATTGTCCAGACTAAGGACACAGTCATGTTGGTAGATCTTCAGTTGTTCAAGTGTGGGATGCAACTGGTTCGTGTAACTGATTGGTGTTGTACGAGCTTATGAAGGTTTGTAATGTGGATCATTGGATGTTGTTCCCTATGACTCCGTGCAAAGTGGGGGAGTCTACTAGCGACGATCAGATTGCATGGGCAAGTGTCATATTAGTCTTGGGTCTGAGGTATATATGTAGTGTTGAGGGGTTTCCCAGAATTATACATGATTAAGATCTGACATTTTCATGGGATGGTGCTAGAACTTGCGGTATATCTGTACCATTGCTAAATCTACATTCTAGTATCAGAGAGGTTAGATAAACATCTTCAGATTCACAGTAGGTATCTTCAGAGTGGATATCTCGGTTGCAACATTATAGGGTGCTCCAGAGGAAATATAGTTTATGGGTTTTTGGACGACGTGGTTAGTGATAGGGCCTTTCACAGTGAGCTTTGACTTAGGATCATTGTGTACCGATAAGGGAAAGTGTTGACCTGAAGACAAGTCGATGAGGATTAGAAGAAATGGTTCATCTCGGTGGTGTTGGGTCAGCATAGCAATAAAGGTAACTATTCTTTTAGTGTGTTAATGCTTCACCAGCATTCTGTGGCAATAATCTTGGGTTTGACGGCTTGCATGACTTGGTTGAGTTGGGGAAGTTCAGTTCTAATGGCTTGGTGATGTGCGGACTGGCCTCGAAGAGTTCTTGATAGTGTCGACCATATCTTGAGCTAGATGTCTTCTACCGACATAAGAAACGTGTTACGTGTTATAAGTTTTGCCGGGATAGGGTCACAAGTTTTAGACAACATGGACGATTTCAGATGTTGAGAAGAATGCTAACATTATTTGATACTACCTAAGAAGGTTGCACACTCCATAAGGCGCACTGTATTTTGACTTTTGGATGCTTGACAGGTATCACGGTAATCGCCTGGTTGATCGACTGCTGGTGTCCAGATTTACTTTATGGCACAAAAGAATTATAGAACTAATTCTCGTGGGCTGACCGTATGTGAGGAATGTGTTAGTTATTTGAGTAATGTATTTGTGATCGAATATGGAGATTCTAGTATTCTAGGGATTTGAAGACTAAGAGGGTTCTCGAGGAAGATTGTTCCACGGTTGTGAACGGTGAAGATATGTTAAGAGGTTAGCAACTGATGATATGCACTATAGATATGTTATTGTGGGATTTTCAGAGGCTATCGACCAACTTCGAAAGGATCAGAATTGATTTGAAGGCTACTAGTATGTCTAATAAGGATGTGTGTTCTAAATCGAGTCAGATTTATTTACTCAGCATAGTTATTGTGGAGGGGTATGTTATCGGTTAGGGTGGATCACATTCGTGTTCTGATTTGTCTCATGTGTTAATCTCCTATGCTGCAATGGGTTGTGATCTGTTTGTTATCTACACATTGATTCAGTTATGTTTGGGCTTTGTAGCAAAATTCGAGCGAGATTTCTCTTGGGGTGTTGAATGGTTGATTTTGCCTTGGTTATGGTCTTCCTATTTATAGTATATAGTTATATCCACATCTCCATAGTTATGATCACACACTTTGTGTGTTTGATGTTGATATGATTATGGTTGTTGATTGTGAGTATCATGGCTCGACGTATTCCAGTGGACCGGTGTCGGATTGGGTCATGCATCACACAGGTGTTATGATAGGATATGATCATTTGTGCTTATTTTGTGTGTTATATTTCCCCTTGTGTGGTGGATTGATATCATTGCGCTTCGAGGTGGAATCTGTTAAGCTGGCAGGATGGTTTCATCATTTCCATTCTCTTTCCATCATTGGGTATATTTGAGTTATTGTTCGTTGGTGCACATATTGCGTGGTGTATGGCCCTAAGTAGGATATGTGTGACAAGTCGGTCGAGTAGCTTGTATTGGATGAGGTGAGGTTATTGGGCCTGGAATGAGTGCTATCGGATTTGATAAAAATATGTTTGCAAGAACTGTGTCACTAGTCGACTTAGATTTTGGCTATGGTTCTTATCGGGAAAGAGAGTTCTACGACTTGTTAATCTGATGGGTGGTTATGATTTTCTGTATGTTTCTTTCATCATTGGCATTGTGCGAAGTTTCAGAACAAGGTATTAGTTAATATGATATTTGTTACCGGTGTCGGGTTGGTTATCGAGCAGCTATTGCGGTCGGAAGTTATTGCTATGAGTATTTGAGTTATGTGGTATATCATGTGATTATGTCTTGAGATATGGTGTTACATCTCACATTTTTAATACGTTAAAGTTTCATCTTCAGTTAATTGACGTAGACTCGGGGATGATATTTTCTTGATATTATAAGCATTAGGTTATTTCAAACACGTGATGAGGAAATTCGTGAAGGTAAGCAAATAGAAGAAAATGAATTCGTTGAAGGTTGTCGATTTGGGATAAAATACGAGCCGAGTGATTAATACCCGATATTTATGGACTAGTACCATACAAGGTACCGTATGACCATGATAGTATGCTGTATAAAGTGTATCAAATATAAGTAAAATTTTAAGTAATTTGAGACAATTATTAATTATGCGGGTAATTGGTTAATTACCGGGTAACAGAACATTACCTAATTACCTAATAAGTGAATAAAGATTAAAATTCCCCTCCCTACCCCCACATGGCAGCAAGCCACCTCTTAGACAAATGACCCTTAAGCCATTTTGATTAGGTGGCAACCTAATAGGTTAATAACAAGACACTTCACTCTAAAACCAGACATGAGCTTTACACATTAGTAACGTGAATCCTTACAAATTCCTACAAAAGAATACTAAAACCATATTCTAACCTCATTCCTAATATTTTCAACACCAAGACATCACAATCAGAAGTGAACGTTAGCAATTCTTTTTTCAACCAATTCCTACAAAAAAATAAATCCAACCAGATCGGTTCTAGAGGATTACAGTGCAACCTTTTCCAAGAATATCATACAATTTTTTTCCTACTCCAGGTATGTTAAGGATAATCCCTTCATTAATTTTGGCATGATTTCGTAATTACACGAGTTTGATGACGATGCATAAAGAGAAATTCACGGAATTTACGTATATATTCCTAGTCTTGTAAGTTACAATATTCTCCTTATCGGGACTTCATATTCAATTGAGTATTTCCTTTTTCCAGTCAAGAGAGCAGAGAGTCTATATATACAGTATTACATTATTTTCATTACAATCAATCTGTAATCGATGGGAAAGTCCCTATTGGGCAACCTCTGATCAGATGGTGAGTTATATACCAAGCCTACTATGGCCGAACGCTTATGAGCGATCCCGGAATGGATGAGCGCCTATGAGCGAGTCTACTACAGAAGAGCGGTTATATATATATATATATCGAGCCTTATAGGGTCGGACATTTATTTTACTTACTATATTGAGAGAGCTGAGTCAATATTAGCAATTAAGCATATGTTTAGATATCAGTTCAGTTTGAGCTTTCTGTATATTGCCTTACATACTCGGTACATTATTTTGTACTGACGTCCCTTTATGGGGGTGCTGTATTTCATGCGTGCAGGTTTAGACAGACAAACAGGTAGACCTCCTCAGTAGGTGTTGCTCGAGTTCAGCTTTATCGGTCAGCTCCCCGTCCTTCGGAGTTTTCGGGTGTAGAAGTTTTGTGTACATCTTGTGTATATATGTAGCTAGGCTATGGGTAGGTCGGGTCCGTGTTTCGATCATAGTACATCTATTAGAAGAGGCTTGTAGATATATCCTGTCAGTTAGTGTAGTATGTTGGGCTTGTAGGCCCTGTACATATATTTTGTTGGTTTGTCAGTTATAGTAGTTATGACGGCCTTGCCGGCTCAACTTTATGTTGACATTTAGTCAGCGTTAGTCTCTATTCTGTTTTATATTTTTCTTCAAAAATTGTCTTGCAATGTGGCCCCTGGCCAAAGTATGACATTATATGTCCAGAATTCTTGAGTCGCAAGTTGGTAGGAAAGGATAGATGAGGCACCAGGTGCCGGTTTCTCCCCCAGGCTCGGCAGGGGGGGGGGTGAGAAAAGTGGTATTAGAGCAGTTCTGTCCTAGGGACTCTACAAGCCGTGTCTCGTAGAGTCTTGTTTATGGGTGTGTTGTGCACCACACTTATAAAATGTCACGTCCCTAGCCTAGGAGCGAAACCGGCACCTGGTGCCTCATCTATCCTTGCGTACCAACTTCAGACTAAGAGACTCTGATATGTACACTCTGGCCATGGGCCGCATTACAAGATAATGTGCAATGCAAAATATAAAACTTCACAGAGACTAACGCTGACTAAATGTCAAAATATAGCTAGGCCGGCAAGGCCGTCATAATTACTACAACAGACAAGCCAACAAAATATACGTACAGGTCCTACAAGCCCAACATACTGCGCTAACCGAAAGGATATGTCTACAAGCCTCTACTGATAGATGTATAGTGATAATAACAGGGCCCCGACCAACCCATAACCTATCTACATATATACACAAGATGTACATAAAACTTCTAAACCTGACAACTCCGAAGGACGGGGAGCTTACCGATAAAGCTGAACTCGAGAAAACACCTACTGAGGAGGTTTACCCGTCTGTCTGTCTGAACCTGCACGCATGAAATACAGTGCCCCCAGAAAGGGAGGTCAGTACGAATAATGTACCGAGTATGTAAGTCAATGTAGTGAAAGCTGAAACTGAACTAATAATGTAATAACTGCAAGTAGTTGGAAGTCAGATAAACTGATGATATGCTTAACTACTGATACTCCCTCAACTCTCTCAATATAGTAAGTAAAATAGTTGTCCGGCCCTATTAGGATCGGTATATAACTGCTCTGTCGTAGTAGGCTCTCTCATAGGGGTTCGGCCATACTAGGCTCTGTATCTCGACCAACTGGGCTCGCTCATAGGCGCTCGGTCACAATAGGCTCGGTATATAACTTACCATCTTATCTGAGGTTGCCCAATAGGGGTCTGCCCATCAATTATAGCTCGATGGTAATGAAAATAATATAATATTGGATATATAGACTCTCTTCTCTCTTGAATGGAAAAAGGAAATACTCAATTCCTTGATGTCAAAAGGGAAGTTTAACATTTGCATGCATGCATCAATAAAAGCTTCAAGCAGATGAAGCAGTAGACATCTTTATTTGGTATTTAATTTTGTGGTCAATCAGGGACTTTCATAATTTGAAAATTATGCGACATTGGTCAGACTGAAAACAATGAATGAGTTTCTTAATGTAGCGATATCCTATTTCTAGGAACTGAAAAGATCAAGTAATGAATATGAAGTCCCAGTAAAGAGAATATTGTAATTTACAAAACTAGAAAAATATACGTAAATTCCGGGATATGGATTTTTCTTTATGCTTTATTATCAAACTCGTGTAATTACGAGATTATGCCAAAATGAAGGAAGGGCTTAGCCTTAACATACCTGGAGTAGGGAAAAATCCATATGATATTCTTTGAAAAAAGTTGCACCATACTCCTCTAGAACCGCAGAATTTACGTTGCTATGATTTCAATAAGTCTTGTTGAAATTATTTTGTCGCAAGAAATTTCGGTGAACTAGCTAGATAATAGTGTTTTTTTAAATTTAGGAAGAGGTTGTAAGATCTCTTTCAGAAACTTTCTAGGTTTGAGGGACGTTGTTTGGAATGGTTCATTTAGGAAAAGTGTTCTCAGATTCTTTACTTTGTTTATTTAAGTCTAATGAAGCCAAAATGCTAATTTGACTTACACGTTATAATTCCACCTTTCAATTAAAGTCATTAGTCACTCATTTTAAAGGGATGGGCTGCCACCTTTAATCAATATCACATATATCCTTAATTAATTAGGTAATATCCCATTGCCCAATAATTAACCAATTACCCGCATAATTAAGAATTGTCTCTAATTACTTAAAATTCTACTTATTTAATATACTTTATACATCATACTATCATGGTCATATGGTGCCTTGCATGATACTAGTCCATAAGTATCGGGTATTATCGCTCGACCCGTAGTTTACCCCAATTCGACAACCTTCAACGAAACTCATTTGCTTTAATTCGTGTACCTTTTCCTTCATGGAACTTACTTATTTCTTGGTATAAATACCATAAATATGCTAACATCAAGTTAATCTCATCCCTGAGTTTATGTCAATTTACTGAAGACGAACTTTAACGTACGAAAAACGTGAGATGTAACATCCTTCCCCCCTTATAAACATTCGTCCTCGAATGTCTATTCTTAGATACTTTGGGAAAATCTTTGCTAGAGTATCTTCCGTACACTAGACCAAAACCAACCTATAGGCAACTAGAAAACATACTATACATGCCACACATGGCCACTGTCTATAATTAGCAACACTTGGCCTCACACAACTGTCCATTGAAAATTCTGAGAGTCAAAGAAAGGAGAGCACCTGATGACCTACTGGCCTGAAAAGAGCTGTGCTGAGGTATCCCACCTCGAGCCCTATCCTCAGTTTGAAATAAGTGGGGGTATTTAGACTTCATTTATTCATTTACTTCCCACGTTATCTCTTCCACCTTCTTGCTTCTCCATAAAACCTTCACAGATGCTATCTCCTTATTTCGTAGCTTGCGGACTTGTCAATCTAGGATGGCAACGGGAATTTTGTCATATGATAAGTCCTCTGTAATCTGTACATCATCTGTGGGCACCACTCAAGTAGGATCGCCAATGCAGTTTTGTAACATAGATACATGAAATGCCGGATGGACAGACTCCTATTCTGAGGAAAATTCTAACTCATAAGCTACTTGACCCACTCTCTGAATGATCCTATATGGTCCAATATACCGTGGGCTAAGTTTGCGTTTCTTGCCAAACCTCATCACACCTTTCATAGGTGAAACCTTTAGGAATACCCTGTCATTAACCCCGAACTCTAAATCTCATCGCCGCACGTCAGAATATGACTTCTGATGACTCTAAGCTGTCAATAGTCACTCCCGGATAAGCTTTACATTTTCTATGGCCTGCTGAACCAGGTCTAGCCCATCTAATCTAGATTCTCCAACATCAAACCACCCTATAGGAGATCTGCACTTACGCCCATACAAAACCTCGTATGGAGCCATCTAGATACTGGAGTGGTAACTGTTATTATATGCAAACTCGATAAGAGGTGGATGTTCATCCCAACTTCTTTTAAAATCCAGCACACATGCTCGTAACATATCCTCGAGCATCTGAATTGTGCGCTCGGCTTATCCATCAGTTTGTGGATGAAAAGTTGTGCTGAGATTCACCTGAGTCCCTAGACCTTTCTGAAATGACCTCCAAAATATGCTGTAAACTGAGCCCCACTGTCAGATATAATAAATAATGGCACTCCGTGCAGTCGCACTATCTCTTTAATGTATAACTTTTGCATAATTTTCTACTGTATATGTAGATCTGGCCGGTAGGAAATGAGCTGATTTCGTGAGCCTATCGACTATCACCCATATGGAATCGTTCTTACGATGAGAACGAGGCAAACCCGTTATAAAGTCCATGTTTAGCGCCTCCCATTTACATGTTGGTATATCTATAGTCTGCATTAGCCCTCCGGGCTTCTGGTGCTCTATCTTCACATGTTGGCAACTAGGACACTGAACGACATACTCGGCAATGTTCTTCTTCATATTGTTCCACCAATACACCTCCTTAATGTCATGATACATCTTCGACCCAGGGTGAATGGAGTACCACGAATAATGTGCCTCTGACATAATCCTATCTCGTAGGCCTGCTATATCTGGACAACACAAACGGCCCTTGTATCTGAGAATCCCATCTCCCTTGAGTTCTAACAACGACTTCTTCTGCTGCGAAACTCGCTCTTTCAACTTGACTAACTCTGGGTCCTTGTACTGCCTCTTCTTTACTTCAGCTATGAGAGATAATTTTGCAGTATTTTGGAGTACAACTCCTCCATTGCCAGAGTCTACTAACTGAACCCCCAAACAAGCCAATTGATGAATCTCTCTGGTTAATTGTCTTTTTTGGCCTTTATATGTGCTAAGCTACCAATAGATCGGCGACTTAAGGCATCTGCTACAACATTAGCTTTCCCTGGATGGTAGAGAATGCTAACATCATAATCTTTCAATAACTCAAGTGTCACGCCCCAAAATCAAGGGACGAGACGGGCGCCTAACCGAATGAACCCGGTCAAGCGAACCTGATTTGCCTTTCCTATCCCACGCATTACCCCGTGATTTCAATATACATTATTCATGTGAAATAGCCATTTTAAGCATAAACTTACGAATTGAATTCATTTCTACTTTTTATCATTTCCATCATATGATTCCAAATACTTACAAAATACATACAACATTTACCAATGTGGATCATGATTCCGAACCGTACGCTTACTACCCAAAATACACAAGTACATTACCTACATTGTGTGTACGAAGCCTCTACGAATACTAGAAACATAACATTACCTTCCGGCAACAAGGCCCCGGCTATACCTTACAATACACAATAAACTCAAACGAAGGTGGCATGAACCATACATGGCCCCGAGAGGAAGTGGGGCTCACCAATGCAGCTGACGGAATGGAGAGGAGGCACTACGGTCGGTGGGCTGAATTACCTACTATGGAACCACCTAAAATCATCATAAGAATGTAGCACCCCTGGCAAAAGGGACATCAGTACATTTGAAATGTACTGGTATGTAAGAACAAACTTTACTCTAAGTAAGATCAACAATTCACATATAAGAGACAGTAATAGAATCAACAAGCATTCCACAGAAACGGAAACAATCAAAATCACAAGTTCCACAGATTCCCCTTTTTCCTTTCCAGCAACACCATATTCACAGAGAATTTCATCGTAAGGACATAATCTCAGTACAACCAATCACCCATACGATATCAAGTCACAACAGATCATTGCTCAAAACACGAGTCAAAATAAGACATTTCCACAATCAGTGTAGTATGACTGAATCAACTACAATTCTTGTTTATCATATCATTTAACAGCTCTTAGCACTTAATCATATTCACATACTTGAGTTCGCTACCAATCTTTCATACCGGCACATTAGGGTACTTAACCAACCTTACACATGGCAAAACATTCACAAGTAAATCACCTTTCCACAATTCCGAATAGCAAATACATGAATTTCAGCTAGACAGTCACAGAGTGGGAATCATGCCTCAACATATTTAGAACACCCAATTTGCACATACTCAGACAATTAACACAAAACAAATCAAACAATACACAACCAAGAGACAGTAATAGAATCAATCAATCAATGCACGTGGAAATAAACAACCAAAATCAACAAGTTTCACAATCTATCCTTTTCCCCTTTCAACATCACCATATTCAAGAGTTTCATAGATTTTAATTTCAATAGTGATAATGATCAAATTCCATCCTTATTACCTCGGCCACCCTTATTACCTCACAACCCATCATTCTTATTAATTCGTGTTACGGCGCGCAACCCGATCCCACCTGACAATCATATTTCGTAACAACAACCACAAACAATCAAATCACAAGAATTCTTCATTTCAAGGAACACAAGTTCATATCAATAATTTTCTATTTGAGCTCAAGGCACAATGACTCTTACCAAGCAGTAATTCATGTACATGGTGTTTCCATAATGGTTCAACTCATTTACATCATTTCACAATACCCTTTTTTTCATTACTTACTATGCACAGTTTTTACCCATCATATAGATTCCCACACTTGGGCACATTAACATTCTTTTATTCATTAACACATACTTTTATATCGATACCCTCGAGCATTTACGAGCTTTGTACATAATAAGATAGGCACATCAAAACACTTTTCACAATCTCATGTAGCAAGGTAGTATGGCAATCAACTAGGACAATTAGAGAATAGAATCTTACGTCTCAACACGTTTGAACAATCAATTCACATATTTTCAAACAAGGTACACATACCGAATGCCCGAACCCAACAAGAGGATTCTACAAAGGTTAAAGCTGGCCATACATACCTGGGGTCGAAATTCCTTTTTAACTTTTACTCACAAATCACCGAACCGACTAGTACCGTCAATATAGTTCACAATTAAACATATTCAACTCAGAATTGAAAATCATGCATACAATTTGAACTCTTTTAAATATTTTATCGAACACTAGGCAACCCCATTAGATTACCACCCCTTCTTTGTGAATTTTACCCTAACCTTCTCCCCTTTTGCTAGATTAAGAAGTTTTACTCACATGCATGTATGGGTTTGACCTCCATTTTCAAGAACCATCCTATGTGTTTTATTCTTAATTAAAATTAGAGAACTTTGGGGGAAAATGGGGTGAAGACTTACCTCTTTGAGTGAAGAAGATAACCCTAACTCGATAGATTCCGGGTTTGAGCGACTTTAGAGAATCAATTTTGATGAGGAACTTTCTCTCTCAAAAACCATCTCTCCCTTCTCTCGATTTTTGCTCAGAAATTAGTTAAAAATTAAGAGGACGGGTGTTTTAATGAACTGGGGTCGGGTTTTAAAAATTAGAAAAATAGGAGCCCGACACAAGAATGCGATCGCATTCCTGACATGTGGTCCGCAGAGTCGACCGCAGAATGGCTCTCAAAATAGGCCAAAATTTAAAACACACTGTGCTGGTATGCTACCTCTATGCGGTCCGCATACATGTTATGCGATCGCATAACCTCCCTCCCAAAAATCAAAGGCAACAATGCGACAGCTATGCGGTCCGTAGAATCGAAATGCGATCGCATATTGGACCGCATAGTTGTCCTCAAATGGGGCAATGATCTGCCCATTTATGCGACCATTATGTGGTCCGCATACACGTTATGCGATCGCATAGTGCGTCGCATAACGCCCAAATTTCTAGAAAATTCATCTTTCAAATTCCGGGGTACTTTTTCTCAAATTAGGCCCGTTTTAAAAATTTCCAGAGTAAAAACAACTCGGGGACTCATTCGGGCATAATTTTAAACAAGAAAATTTTACGGGTCTTTACATCCTCCTCCAATTAAAATCATTCGTCCTCGAATGAGGATTTTGGAAATTAATTAGTTTTTGAAAGCATGATATGCCATCTTCCGGATTTTCACTAACTCCAATATTTTTAGAAAAATTTCACTAGAGTTTCCTTTGTAATTAGGCCTATCTACCTGCCAGAGAGCTCCCGAAACATATTTCCAAGCATCATTTCACATTTTGTTATTCAATAACTTGCACGCAACGTTGTTACCTCAACAAATTGTATATACTCAATCACTCTAACAACTACGCATAGTTCTTTCTTCTTATACCACAAATTTGCACATGATTCACATTCTTGCACATAACTTGGTCATTTTAATGAGTCCCATACAACCTAATCACCCCAATACACCATATTCATTTCAATTAATCATTACCAACCTACACTACTATTAATCACTTTCCTAACACATACGTTCCACAAAACTTTCATTTACTTCAAGGGTTGCACACTACCCAAATAGTAACAGCGGGTTCAGTTTAGCACACATTGGAAAATTACAACAACAAGGCAATTAGGGGAAGATGGGGTGCTTTTGCACAAAACTGAACATAAAATATAATTTGCTTAGAGATGACAGTTCGGACGATCACTACTAGACTTATTCAAACAAATCGGAATATTTCTCTTTCATCTCATTTTCCTCTTCCCACGTGGCTTCCTCAACGTGCCGACTTCACCACAATACTTTAACTGAAGCAATTTATTTGTTCCTCAATCTACGAACTTGTCTATCAAGAATAGAAACCGGAACCACTTCATATAATAATTCTTCATTAACCTCAATAGGGTCAACTGGCACGATGGCTGATGGATCTCCAACCACTTTCTTCAACATAAACACATGGAACACCGGGTGCACTAAGGACAATTTAGGGGGTAATTCAAACCTATAAGCCACTTGTCCTATCCTTTGAGCAATCCGATATGGCCCGACATACCTTGGGTTCAATTTTCCTTTCTTCCCAAACCGCATCACTCCCTTCATGGGAGATACCTTCAAGATATCCAATCATCTACTTGGAATTCCAATTCTCTTCGACGAACGTCCGCATAGGATTTTTGACGGCTCTGAGCGGTTTCATCCTCTCTTGAATGAATCTGACTTTTTCCACCGCCTGGTGCACAAGATCTGGCCCTAAAAATTCTGTTTCACCAACCTCGAACCACCTAATCAGAGATCTACACCTTCTTTCGTACAATGCCTCAAATGGGGCCATCTGAATACTAGCGTGAAAGATGTTATTGTAAGCAAACTCGATAAGCGGTAAATGATCATCCCAACTACCCTTGAAGTCCAACGCACAAGCCCGTAACATATCGTCAAGTGTCTGAATAGTCCGCTCTTCCTGACCATCAGTCTGCGGATGAAAAGCCGTGCTGAGATTTACCTGGGTACCCAAAACTTGCTAAAATTTCCTCCAAAAATTAGCCGTGAACTGGGCTCCTCGGTCTGAGATAATAGAAACTGGAGTACCATGAAGCCTGATTATTTCCTTGATATACAACTAAGCGTACTATTCTGCAGTATCGGTGGACTTGACTGGCAAGAAGTGAGCTGATTTCGTGAATCAATCCACTATCACCCAAATCGAGTCGAACTTGCCCTGAGTGCAAGGTAACCCTACCACTAAATCAATGTTGATCATTTCCAATTTCCACATTGGAATTTCCATAAGCTGAGTTAACCCACCGGGCCTCTGATGATCGGCCTTCACCTGTTGACAATTCAGACATTTAGATACAAAGTCTGCCACACCTCTCTTCACACCGCTCCACCAATAAACTTCCCCGAGATCTTGATACATTTTCGTAGAACCTGGGTGCACAAAATACCTGGAAGTGTGAGCTTTCGACATCACCCTCTCCCGAAGATTATCCACATCAGGAACACATAGCCTTCCCTGGCACCGTAAAACACCATCGTCGCTACCGAGTGAAAATGCCGAAATCTTGTTATTCTTGCAACTGAGCCAATGCTGGATCCATATACTGATTTTCCTTGACTTCCGCTACAAGTGATGATTCTTCCCCATTATGCACCATAATATTTCCCTCGTCTGAGGTCAAGAGACAGACCCCCAGACTGGCCAATTCATAAATCTCCCGGGCTATAGGCCTCTGATCCACTTTCAAATTAGCCAAACTACCCATAGACTTCCGACCGAGAGTGTCGGCCACCACATTCGCCTTCCCTGGATGGTACAAAAGGTTCATATCATAATCCTTAAGCAATTCTAACCATCGTCGCTGTCTTAAATTCAACTCCTTCTGCTTGAAAAAATATTGAAGACTCTTGTGGTCTGAGAACACGTCCACATGGACCCCATACAAAGAATGCCGCAATATTTTTAATGCAAACACAACTGCCGCGAGCTCCAAATCATGCGTCGGATAATTCTTCTCGTGATTCTTGAGTTGCCTGGAAGCATAGGCTATAACCTTCCCATGTTGCATCAACACACATCCCAAACCAACCCTTGAAGCATCTCAATAAACCACAAATCCCTCCGTGCCTTCTGGGAAAGTTAACACCGGTGCCGAAGTCAATCTTGATTTCAATTCCTGAAAGCTCCTCTCACAAGCGTCGAATCATTGGAACTTAGTTGCTTTCTGCGTCAATTTAGTCAATGGGGAGGCGAGGGTAGAGAACCCCTCCACAAACCTCCGATAATACCCAGCTAGACCCAAGAAACTACGAATCTCTGTCGGGGTTGTTGGTCTAGGACAATCCTTCACCGCTGTGATCTTCTGGGGATCAACCTTAATCCCTTCTCTGGAAACAACATGACCCAAAAATGCGACTGACTCCAACCAAAATTCACATTTTGAAAACATGGCATACAATTGACGCTGATGAAGAGTCTGCAGAACTGCCCTGAGGTGATTAGCATGATCCTCCCGACTCCACGAGTAGACAAGGATGTCATTAATAAAGACAATCAAGAAGGAGTCTAGAAACGATTTGAAAACCCGATTCATAAGATCCATGAAAGCTGCTGGAGCATTGGTCAGTCCAAAGGACATTACCAAAAATTCAAAATGGCCATAATGAGTTCTAAAGGTGGTCTTAGGAATATCTTGCTCTCTGATTTTCAACTAGTGATACCCCGACCCTAAATCAATTTTGGAGAAAAACCTGGCGCCCTGCAATTGGTCGAACAAATCATCTATCCGAGGCAATGGATACTTGTTTTTGATAGTGACTTTGTTGAGCTGCTGATAATCAATACACGTCCGAAGCGACCCATCCTTCTTCCTGACGAAAAGAATCGGAGCGCCCCACGGCGACACACTCGGCTGAATTAACCCCTTCTCTAATAAGTCTTTCTACTGCTCCTTTAACTCCCTCAGCTCTGCTGGCGCCATTCTGTATGGTGGAATAGATATTGGCTGCGTATCTGGCAATACATCAATCCCGAAATCGATCTCTATATCTGGCGGAATCCCTGGAAGCTCGTCCGGAAATACTTCAAGAAACTCATTCACGACTGGGACGGACTCGGGGGTAGACACTTCTGAAGTGGTGTCTGCAACTCGGACCAAATGATAAACACACCCCTTTTAAATCATCTTCGAGGCCTTACGGTAGGAAATTAACCTACCCTTTGGCACCACACCATTCCCTTTCCACTCAATAAATGACTCATTAGGACACTCTAGTCTCATAATTCTGGTTCGGCAATCGAGTTTAGCAAAGCCAGAGTTAGACAAGAATATTTTCACTTTCCACTTCACCGCACGATATAGAGTAACAAAGGAAAGGGTAGTTTCCTAAATGTCCATGTATCCCCCTAATTATAGATGTGGTCGACAACACATCGATAAGAAGGGCTCTACTTGACACGGCTCCGAGACATCCTAGGACACTTTAAAAACCATAGGCTCTGATATCAAGTTTTTCACGCCCCAAAATCAAGGGACGAGACCGGCGCCTAACCGAATGAACCCGGTCAAGCGAACCTGATTTGCCTTTCCTATCCCATGCGTTACCCCATGATTTCAATATACATTATTCATGTGAAATAGCCATTTATAACTTAAGCATAAACTTATGACTTGAATTCATTTCTACTTTTTACCATTTCCAACATATGATTCCAAATACTTACGAAATACATACAACATTTACCAACGTGGATCACGATTCCGAACCGTACGCTTACTACCTAAAATACACAAGTACATTACCCACATTGTGTCTACGGAGCCTCTACGAATACTAGAAACATAACATTACCTGCCGGCAACAAGGCCCCGACTATACCTTACAATACACAATAAACTCAAAAGAAGGTGGCATGAAACACACATGGCCCCGGGTGGAAGTGGGGTTCACCAATGCAGCTGACGGAATGGAGAGGAGGCACTACAGTCAGTGGGCTGAATTACCTACTATGGAACCACCTACAATCATCATAAGAATGTAGCGCCCCCGGCAAAAGGGACGTCAGTACATTTGAATTGTACTGGTATGTATGAACAAACATTACTCTAAGTAAGATCAACAATTCACATATAAGAGACAGTAATAGAATCAGCAAACATTGCACAGAAATGGAAACAATCAAAATCAAAAGTTCCACATATTCTCCTTTTCCTTTCCAACAACACCATATTCATAGAGAATTTCATCGTAAGGACACAATCTCAGTACAGCCAATCACCCATACGATATCAAGTCACAACAGGTCATTGCCCAAAACATGAGTCAAAATAAGACATTTCCACAATAAGTGTAGTATGACTGAATCAACCACAATTCATGTTTATCATATCATTTCACATCTCTTAGCACTTAATCATATTCATATACTTGAGTTCGCTACCAATCTTTCATACCGGCACATTAGGGTACTTAACCAACCTTACACATGGAAAAACATTCACAAGTAAATCACCTTTCCACAATTTCGAATAGCAAATACCTGAATTTCAGCTAGACAGTCAGAGAGTAGGGCATCATGCTCAACATATTTAGAACACCCAATTTGCACATACTAAGACAATTAAAATAGAACAAATCAAACAATCACAACCAAGAGACAGTAATAGAACCAATCAATCAATGCACGTGGAAAGAAACAACCAAAATCAACAAGTTTCACAATCTCTCCTTTTCTCCTTTTCATTTCAATAGTGATAATGATCACATTCCATCCTTATTACCTCGGCCACCCTTATTACCTCACAACCCATCATCCTTATTAGTTCGTGTTGCGGCGCGCAACCCGATCCCACCTGGCAATCATATTTCGTAACAACCACAAACAATCAAATCACAAGAATTCTTCTTTTCAAGGAACACAAGTTCATATCAACAATTCGCTATTTGAGCTCAAGGCACAATGACTCTCACCAAGCAGTAATTCATGTAGACGGTGTTGCCATAATTATTCAAATCATTTACATAGTTTTACAATACCCTTTTTTTCATTACTTACCACGCACAGTTTTTACCCATCATATAGATTCCCACACTTGGGCACATTAACATTCTTTCATTCATTAACACATACTTTCATATCGATACCCTCGAGCATTTACGAGCTTTGCACATAATAAGATAGGCACATCAAAACACTTTTCACAATCTCATATAGCAAGGTAGCATGGCAATCAACTAGGACAATCAGAGAATAGAATCTTACGTCTTAACACATTTGAACAATCAATTCACATATTTTCAAACAAGGTACACATACCGAATGACCGGACCCAACAAGAGGATTCTACAAAGGTTAAAGTTGGCCATACATACCTGGGGTCGAAATTCCTTTTTAACTTTTACTCACAAATCACCGAACCGACTAGTACCGTCAATCTAGTTCACAATTAAACATATTCAACTCAGAATTGGAAATCATGCATACAATTTTAACTCTTTTAAGCATTTTATCGATTAGGCGACCCCATTAGATTACCACCCCTTCTTTGTGAATTTTACCCCAACCCTCTCCCCTTTTGCTAGATTAAGAAGGTTTACTCACATGCATGTATGGGTTTGACCTCCATTTTCAAGAACCATCCTATGTGTTTTATTCTTAATTAAAATAAGAGAACTTTGGAGAAAAATGGGGTGAAGACTTACCTCTTTGAGTGAAGAAGATAACCCTAACTCGATAGATTCCGGGTTTGAGCGACTTTGAAGAATCAATTTTTATGAAGAACTTTCTATCTCAAGAACCCTCTCTCCCTTCTCTTTATTTTTTCTAAGGAATTAGTTAAAAATGAAGGGGAGGGGAGTTTTAATGAACTGGGGTCAGGTTTTAAAAATTAGAAAAATAGGAGCCCGACACAAGAATGCGGTCAGGAATGCTATCGCATTCCTGACATGCGATCCGCAGAGTCGACCGCAGAATGACCCTCAAGATGGGCCAAAATTTAAAACACACTGTCCAGGTATGCGACCACTATGCGGTCCGCGTACATGTTATGAGATCGCATAGTGCGTTGCATAACCTCCCTCCCAAAAATCAAAGGCAACAATGCGACAGCTATGCGACTTGCAGAACCGAAATGCAATTCGCATATTGGACCGCATAGTTGTCCTCAAATGGGGCAGTGATCTTCCCGTGTATGCGACCATTATGTGGTCCGCATACACGTTATGCAATCGCATAGTGCGTCGCATAATGCCCAAATTTTTGGAAAATTCATCTTTCAAATTCCGGGATACTTTTTCTCAAATTAGGTCCGTTTTAAAAATTTCCATAGTAAAAACAACTCGGGGACTCATTCGGGCATTATTTTAAACAAGAAAATTTTACGGGTTTTTACATCAAGCCATCCCCCCTGTCTCAAATTCAACTCTTTTTGCTTGAAGATATATTGTAGGCTTTTATGATCTGTGAACACATCAACATGAACACCATATAAATAATGCCGCCATATCTTAAGTTCATGGACCACCGCAGTTAATTCGAGGTCGTGTTTCGGATAATTCCGTTCGTGCTTCCTTAACTACCTTGAAGCATACGTAATTACCTTCCCATATTTCATCAGGACAAACCCTAACCCAACACCTGAGGCATCGCAATACATGGCATAACCATCTGGGCCCTATGGAAGTGTTAGAACTGGCACTGAGGTCAACCTGTTGTTAAGCTCCTGGAAACTTCGCTCACAGGCCTCTGTCCACTGAAACTTAGTTTCTTTCTGCATCAACTTCGTTAATGGTTCTGAAAGAGAAGAAAAATCCTCTACGAACCTCCGGTAGTATCCTCCTAAGCCTAGAAAGCTATGAATCTCTGTCGGAGTGGTAGGTCTAGGCCAGGATTTCACAAGCTCAATCTTCTGAGTGTCTACCTTTATACCTTCGTCAAATACAATGTGCCCCAAGAATACTACAAACTTCAACCAGAACTCACACTTAGAAAACTTAGCGTACAATTTATTATTACAGAGGGTTTGGAGTACCGCTTGCAGGTGGTCCACATGCTCATCCTCTAAACGTGAATAAACTAGAATATCGTCAATAAAGACTATTACAAACAGATCTAAATATGGCCCGAATAGGCTATTCATCAAGTCCATAAATATGGCAGGCGCATTTTTCAACCCAAAGGACATGACAAGGAACTCGAAGTGGCCATATCGGGTCCTAAAGGCTGTCTTGAGAATATCTTTCTCCCGAACTCTGACCTGGTGGTACCCTGATCTCAAATCTATTTTTGAAAAGCATCTAGCTCCTTGTAATTAATCAAACAAGTCGTCTATCCTTGGAAGTGGATACTGATTCTTAATAGTTACCTTGTTCAGTTGCCTATAATTGATACACATCCTCAGCGAGCCGTCTATCTTCCGTACAAATAGTACTAGTGCACCCCAAGGTAAGGTACTGGGTCTGATGAAACCTTTCTCCAGTAAATATTTTAACTGCTCCTTCAACTCCTTTAATTCGGCAGGTGCCATTCTATACGGAGGGATGGATATTGGTTACATTCCCAGAAGCAAATAAATGCCAAAATCAATATCTCGCTCTGGAGGAATACCCGGAAGTTCATCTGGAAATACATCTGTGTACTCCCTTACTACTGGAATATACTAAAGTGTAGGTATCTCAACATCTACATCTTTAACTTGCAAAATATGATAAATTCAGCATTTTGCGTTCATTTTCCTCGCCTTCAGATAGGAAATAAACCTACCTCTGGGTGTCGCTGTATTACCTACTCATTCAAGGAATGGCCCACCTGGAAAATGAAATCTGGCTGTCTTTGCTCGACAATCAACTGTGGCATAACAAGATGCCAACCAGTCAACTGGTCCATGCCCATGATAGCATCAAAATCCAACATCTCTAGCTCAACTAGGTCGGCTAAGGTCTGACGACCACAAACTGTCACCGTACAACCTCGGTAAACCCATCTAGCGATAATCGCTTCTCCGACTGGTGTAGATACCGCAAAAGTATCACTTACTATTTCAGGCAGTATACCAAATTTCCTCGCGACAAATGGGGTAATACATGAAAAAGTAGATCCTGGGTCTATCAAGGCATAAACATCGTGAGAACAAATGGTCAACATACCTTTAACAAATTCTGGTGAGGACTCTTGGTCGTATTGACCCGCTAGCGGATAGATACGATTCTGGTTACCACCTGAACTGGACCCTCTACCTCGACCTCTACCAGCTGAAGACTAAGACTCGCGCCCTGAAGGATGCACAGACATAGCTGATCCTGTTGCTGAATTTGCTGGTTGCGCCATTGACCCAAAATCTCTATTTGGGCAATCTCGCATCATATTCCCCAGATGTCTAAATGTATATCAAGCATCGGAACCGGCTCGGCATTGACCCAAATATCCTCTACCGCAGATGGCACACCACGACGAAAATGTCCATGTCTGCCCTGAACCTCGTTGTCACTTCAAACTTGACGCCTATGAGCTCTCACTTGGTCTTGACTGAGTATAACTGTCATAACTGTAACCCTGTGACTGAGGTGGCGGAGGTCTAGGTGTCCGTTCGAAGTACTGGGGCCTATAACTACCCTGAGACTGCTCTTGAGATCTGGCAAATCTCATCCTCTTTCGCTGCCCTGACTCAGTCCTCTCCATACCCTGCTGCCGACGCCTACCCCTTTCAATATTCTGGGCAAATTCCTGAATCCGAGAGATATCCATACTATCATGTAATGCAGCGGTGGCACATGCCTCGGTCAACTCTGGGGCCAACCCTGCTATAAACCTGTGGATTCTGTCTTGCATAGTAGAAACTATGAATGGTGCATATCTGGCCAATGAGTCAAAACAGAGACTATACTCTCGAACACTCATATTGCCCTGCTTGAGGGCTACAAACTGATCGAGTCCGTCCTGTCGGATCTCTCGCGGTATGTACTGGTGAAGAAAGGCACGCAAATTTTTTTCCCAAATAGTTGGAAGTGCATCACGTCCCCTGGACCTTTCCCATCCCTCGTACCAAAGGATGGCTATATCCCGGAGTCGAAAAGCTGCTAACTAAACTGCCTCTTTCTCCGTGGCATGCATAACCCGAAAGATCTTGTGAAGCTGGTCTATGAAATCCTGCAGGTCCTCTCTCTTATTTGTCCTCGTGAACTCTGGGGGACTCAAAACAATAAACTCTCGGACCCTTGAACTCCCAGATCCCTCGGATGGTCATGTACTAGCGGATGCCCTAGCCTGTTATTGGGTAGCTACCAACTGTGCCAACAAATGCACCGTACTTCTCAAGTCCTAATCTGATGGAAGCGGATGGGGAACTGGATGTGCAGTCTCCCTAGGAATCTCCTCAAGTGGCGGAAGAGCCAGTAATTGCTAGGTAGGGGTTTCTCCCCTGGGACTCCGATTGGTTCCCATCTACTGGGGGTACCCTGCTAGTCCTCTCACCTACTGCTGTTCCTATCCTCTGGCTAGCCGTAGTCTTCCTAGTTAACGTCATCTGTACATGCAAACGTCAACACGTAAGTTTAACTCAAATTTCCTATAACTCAGTGCTATATCACGATTTAGATTTGAAAGAAGGGTAACCAACTACTAAATTCCCTGTAGTCCCCTGCTTATATAATGTGGTGCACCACACATCTATAAACAAGACCCTACTAGACATGGCTTGTAGATTCCCTATGATGGAACTGCTCTGATACTATTTTTATCACACCCCGAGCCTGGGGGCGAGACCGGCACCTGGTGCCTCATCTATCCTTGTGTACCAACTTGCAACTAAGAGACTCTGATATGTATACTCTAGCCATGGGCCGCATTACAAGATAATGTACAATGCAAAATATAACATTGCATAGAGACTAACACTGAATAAATGTCAACATAGAGCTAGGCCGGTAAAGACGTCATAATTACTACAACTGACAAGCCAACAAAATATATGTACAGGGCCTACAAGCCCAACATACTGCGCTAATCGAAAGGATATGTCTAAAAGCCTCTACTGATAGATGTATTGTGATCGGAACAGGGCCCCGACCTACCCATAACCTATCTACATATATACACAAGATGTACATAAAACTTCGAAACCCGACAACTCCAAAGGCAGGGGAGCTTACCGATAAAGATGAAATTGGGAAAAAACCTACTAAGGAGGTCTACTCGTCTGTCTGTCTGAACCTGCACGCATGAAATGCAGCACCCCCAGAAAGGGACGTCAGTACGAAATAATGTACCGAGTATGTAAGGCAATGTACTGAAAGCTGAAGCTGAACTGATAATATAATAACTGCAAGTAGATGGAAGTCAAAGATAATCTGAAGATATGCTTAACTGATGATACTGACTCAACTCTCTCAATATAGTAAGTAAAATAGTTGTCCGGCCCTATTAGGCTCGGTATATATATATATATATATATAACTTCTCTGCCGTAGTAGGCTCACTCATAGGCGCTCGGCCATACTAGGATCTGTATCTCGACGAGCTGGGCTCGCTCATTGGCTCTTGATCACAGTAGGCTCGATATATAACTTACCATCTTATCAGAGGTTGCCCAATAGGGTCCTGCCTATCGATTATAGCTCGATGGTAATGAAAATAATGTAATACTGGATATATAGACTCTCTCCTCTCATGACTGGAAGAAGGAAATACTTAATTCCTTGATGTCAAAAGGGAAGTTTAACATTTGCATGCATGCATCAATAAAAGATTCAAGTAGATGAAGCAGTAGACATCTTTATTTGGTATTTAATTTGGTGGTCAATCAGATACTTTCATAATTTGACAATTATGCGACATTGGTCAGACTGAAAACAACAAATGAGTTTCTTAATGTAGCGATATCCTATTTCTAAGAACCAAAAAGTTCAAGTAATGAATATGAAGCCCCGATAAAGAGAATATTGTAATTTACAAAACTAGAAAAATATACGTAAATTTCGGGATATGGATTTTTTTATGCTTCGTTATCAAACTCGTGTAATTATGAGATTATGAAAAAATGAAGGAAGGGATTAGCCTTAACATACCTGGAGTAGGAAAAGATCCGTATGATATTCTTGGAAAAAGGTTGAACCGTACTCCTCTAGAACTGCAAAATTTTACGTTCTATGATTTCAGTAATTCTTGTTGGAATTATTTTGTCGCAATAAATTTCGTTGAGCTAGATAGATAATAGCATTTGTTTAGGAAAAGTGTTTGGAGGGACGTTGTTTGGAATGGTTCATTTAGGAAAAGTGTTACTTCGTTTATTTAAGTCTAGTGGAGCCAAAATGCTAATTGACTTACACGTTATAATGCCACAGTCACGACCCAAAATCCTAACTCAGGTCGTGATGGCGCCTAACACCGGGGTCAGGCAAGCCAACAATTTGTTTACTAGAGAAATTTTCCTTATTTGACAAATCATCCCCACACTTACCAAATTTTAAGCTTAGAACATTTAAGTAGAAGAGGATAAATTAACCAACTTAAGTAAATGTAGCAACAAGGATCATGAACCAACATATACAGTCCCAAAAATATAAAGTCTACTATGTGAGTGCCAAGAACTAGTGTCACAAGTCTACATGCGAACTAGTAGAATATACAAAAGATGAAATAAACTGTTCTACTGTTTGAAAGAAGTAGACAAAAATAAACAAGGATAACTCCATAGTGCTGCTGAGAATCGCCAAGGGAAGCAGCTCACCGTGGAGTCAGGTCCAGAATATACTCCCAGGGTCAAGCCCCGGTCGGATAACCAGATGCACCAGCCTCAGAACCTGTACAATTAAGTACATAAGCGTAGTATGAGTACATAAACAGATATGTACCCAGTGAGTATCCCTCCTAACCTCGAAGAAGCAGTAACGAGAGGTCGACGTGATACTTACTAGGGTCAGACAATGTGAAATGAATACTGGCTAATCAGTAATAGTAGTAATGAACAGTAATAAAAAAATGTGCATAAAATAACAATCTCTGGTACCCTCACGCCATCCCTTTCCATGGCATACAAGCTATTTAACCTTCTCTCTTTCATGAAATCAACAATTACAACTACAGGTCTTCTAATAAATTACCAAACATATAACAGGCTATGAACATACGGTCTTTACAACGAGAAAAGTAAATGTGCAGTGTCGAGGGTCGAACGGCCCGAACCATAGATGCATCTATCTGCCCCGCTCGCGAATCGAACATGCGACACGGTTAACATAATACCAAGACTACCCCTCTCGCGAATCATTCATGCGACTCGGGTTAATATAATACTAGGACTACCTCGCTCGCGAATCACTCATGCGACTCGGGTTCCCGTATAAATACATGATTAGCAGGAGATTCCATATAATTTAGCAGGGAACATACTAACAGGGTGAGAATTTAGTAATGTCAACTTCAAAGAATAATTCCTTAGGCCTTCACATGTGATTCGAGGATATTAGACTACTTAATCCATATGCAAGATCACATATACAACACATAAATCATGCTTGTGAGTCCTAAACTACCCGACAAGGCATAATAGTAGCTACGCACGGACTCTCGTCACTTCATGCATGCACAAACCCTGCAAATAAGGACAAACCACCATTTATAATCACATGTGGGGACAATTCCCTCTTACAAGGTTAGAAAAGAGACTCACCTCGCGTCGAACCTACTCCCCGGGTCAAGAATGCGCCCGAAACTCCGAACTCGTCACCCAAGGACTCAAAACTAATCAAACGTTACGTAAATAGATATCAAATTATACTCAAAGCATGAAATTCTCCTACGATTTAGTCAGATTTATCATTCTTGAAGAAATCCCAAAATCCAACCCCGGGCCTACATGCTCGGATTTCAAAAAGTCTCAAAGGAAACACTCACCCATAACCTAAGGATCATTAATATACGATTTTTGTATGATTTCATAGTCAAATTCACTGAAAATTTTCAAATTCTTGAAAGCCTTAGGTTAGTACCCAATTCCAAATTTTTCACTAACTCAAATTCAACTAGGAATTCATGCATTAACTAATCTTGGGGTAGAATTTACTTACCTCTCAGTGGCTGGGTCGTGGGGCTCTTTTCCAAGCTCTCAAAATCGCCTATGGTGGAAGAAAATGGAGTGGGGATGAGATAATCCCGAAATTAAAGACCTTTCTGCCTATAGGGTTTTCCGCACCTGCGACTCGATGACCGTACCTACGGTCTCGCACCTGCGAGCAATAGCTCGCACCTGCGGAAGATGGGACAAGGGCCTGGGCTCGCACCTGCGGACTGGAGTCCGCTCATGCGGCTCCGCACCTGCCGAAAGAAGCCTGCACCTGCGAGAACTGGGCAACCCACCTGGGGGTCGCACCTGCGAGGCCTGGATCGCAAGAGCGGTCTCGCACCTGCGACTGGGCAACCGCACCTGCAGTCACACCAGTAACATCTTCAGCTGGTTTTTGGCCTTGTTTGGTGCTCGAGAGGCACCTGGGCCCACTCGAGCCCCCTTCCAAATATACCAACAAGTCCCAATTCATAATACGGACTCGCTCGAACCTTCAGAACAGCCGTAACAACGATAAAACTCAAAATCACACCTCTAAACCCCTAGAACCAAACTTAGGAACTTTAAGTTTTTTTGACTTCGCTAACAACTCCCCGAACCAACCTATACTACTCGGAATGACACCAAATTTTGTAGGCAAGTTATAAATGACATAACGGAACTATTCCCGATCTCAAAATTCCGTTCGGACCTCGATAACACAAAAACACATCCCAAACCACAATAGGAACTTAAGGAACTCTTATTTCAATATTGGGCGCCGAAATGTTCCCAGGTCATTCGAAACCAATTCCGAACATACGCCCAAGTACGAAGTCTACGAAGCTACCGGAACCGTCGAAACTCGATTCTGAGGTCGTTTACTAAAAATGTTGACCGAAGTTAAAAACTTCGCCTTAAAGGCCAACCCGAAGGAACCAAGTGTTCCAATATTGCTCTAAACACTTCTGTATCCAGAACCACCCGCCCTCGCAAGTCATAAATCGTAATAAGCCACTATGGGAAGTTTCATCTAGGGGAACAGGGTCCGATCACGCAAAACGACCGGTCGGGTCATTACAGCCACCTTTCAATTAAAGTCATTAGTCACTCATTTTAAATGGAGGGGCTTCAACCTTTAGTCAATATAACATATATCCTTAATTAACTAGGTAATATCCCATTACCCAATAATTAACCAATTACCTGCATAATTAAGAATTATCTCAAATTACTTAAAATTCTACTTATTTTTAATATACTTTATACATCATACTATCGTGGTTATATGGTACTTTGCATGATACTAGTCCATAAGTATCGTGTATTATCGCTCGACCCGTAGTTTACCCCAATTCAACAACCTTCAACAAAACTTATTTGCTTTAATTCATGTACCCTTTCCTTCATGGAACTTACTTATTACTTGGTATAAATAGCATAAATATGCTAACATCAACGTAATATCATCCCCGAGTTTATGGCAATTTACTGAAGACGAACTTTAACGTACGAAAAAATGCGAGATGTAACATAAACAGTAGGCTACATGATATTTAGGATGGTTACTTTTCTTTCTAGTCCAGATTGTGCGATAGAACCTGCTCCTAATCTTTACCTTATTTTTTTTAGTGATGCCTATTACTACTAGACGACAGGCGCAAGCCACTAGCATGGGTCAGAAGGCTACGAAAGTGTTAGAAAGAGATATAAGTTACACTATGGAGTCAGACCCATAAGAGATCATGGGTTTTATTGAGGAGGATCCATCCGAGGACCCATATGAATTATCCGTTCGAGCTATTTCGACCACTCCAACAGAATATGGGGAGAGAGGAGTTCCGACCTCACCAAGGCCCTTAGTTTCATTATCACAGCCCGTTGATCAGGGTATGAGGGGAGTGGTGCACGGATTGGCACAGTCGGGTTCCCCTCAGGCTCAAAACTATGTCAGGGTATTTGCGGATACCAACTCTTCTAAGGTTCCAGATAGTCCACAGTCTTGGGAGTCCGTCAATCAAGGTTCGTCTGTGTATGTTATGGGATATGTAGAAGAAGAGGATAGTAGTCGGGCCAAGAGGAGGAAGGTAAATGATAAGGATATAAAGGTTCCGCTTCGAAGTGTGTCTAATCGAGGTTTTCATATAGGATGAGGCAAGGACCCTCTACTGTAGACTTCCTCCAAATGTCAGCTTTTGGTTGGTGAGTTCCACCTCTTCTTGGAGTATTACCAAGTTAGGGTTCTGAATGTGTTAGGTTGTTTTATGAGGACGTAGGGAGTCCCGTCCCGACTTGTATATATTATGGTTATGTTTTCTTAGATGTTTTGCAGATAGTATCCTGTATATATTTTTGGGTATGACATGTCTACGGCCTTGTCGGCCCTTATGTATCCATTTAAACCTTTTTTGAATAAGTTCTGCGAGTTATGTCCTAATATTGTTACGTGTTTGTGTGTGTGTGTGTGTGTGTGTATATATATATAAAAATTTGCCCACAATGGTCCGTGATAAGTTTGATAACAAGTAAGGATGAGGTACGTGGCGCTTGGTTGGGTAGAATTTTATGTTATAATTGGTATGAATTGGGTGGCTTCTTGTTATGCTAATGTTGATTGACGATCAAATGTGGTTCGATTCTAATTTCCAGGAGATCCTATTTTGGAGTAGAAAAGTAATACGACATCACCGAGAAGTGTATTTATTTCCTGTCTTAAGGCAAGGAAGATGATCAGAAAAGGTTATGATTATCACTTAGTTCGGGTAAAGACTGTGAAAATAGAGTCACCAACTGTTCAATCTATCCCTATGGTTAATGAGTTTTTGATGTTTCTTTTTCGATAAGCTTCCAGGTCTTCCGCCAAAGCGAGAAATTAAGTTTGCAATTGAACTATTACCTGCTACTCAACCAATATCCATTTTTCCCTACAGAATGGCACCCGCAGATCTAAAAGCGTTGAAGGAACAACTAAGGGACTTGTTTGAAAAAGGCTTTATCAGACCTAGTACATCACTATGTGGAGCACATGTGTTATTTGTGAGGAAGAAAGATGGTTCCTTGCGGATGCATATTAATTATAGATAGTTGAATGAGGTGATAATCAAGATTAAGTACCCCCTCCTGAGGATTGATGATTTATTTGGTCAGTTGCAAGGTGCCAAGTATTTCTCGAAGATAGATGTGAGGTCCGGGTACCCTCAGGTAAGGGATAAGGAGATAGATATCTCAAAAATAACATTCAGGACCAGATATGGGCACTTCGAATGTCGTGTTATGTCATTCGGTTTGATTAGTTCCCCAGTAGTATTCATGGACTTGATGAACCGAGTGTTCAGAATCTTTCTAGATCTATTCGTGATTTCCTTGTTTTGATGATAGACTGGTGTAATCTTGTTCAGAGACTGGGCACGCTGATCATTTGCATATTGTGCTCAAAATTTTACAAAAAAAGGGATGTTGTATGCAAAATTCTCTAAATGTAAATTCTGGTTGAATTCGTAGCTTTCCTTGGGCATATCATTTCAGGTGAAGGTATTCGGGTTAATACATAAAAGATTGAGGCAGTACAATCTTGACCTAGACCCACGACACTGGCAGAGGTTCATCGGTATGTGATGTCTTTCTTGATGTTCTAGAATAACATAAGGAAATCTATGGTGCAAGAAAGTTGAAGGAAGGTTACAAATAAGTAATAAATAGATATATGTAGTTCGCAAGCTAAAGTATGGTAGAGTGACAAGGTTTTAGGAAGACATGAGGAAGGATAAGAAAAGATAAGTGGAAAGGTGGATAAGTCCTTGGTGTTAAGCTCATAAGAGAGTTGATGGTTTATCTAAGTTATAGAAGGCTTAGTATAGCCTGAATGAACTCAAAGGAGTTTAAGACTAGTAACATTTAGAAAAGATGGAATGCTAACCTGGTAGTGGAATAAGGGTATAATCGTGATAGATGAAGGATGAAGTTTGGGCATTCGAAAGAGGGAATTTCATGAATTGAAAAAAAATTAGAATACCCATGTAAGTTAACTCAGAAGGGAGCTAAGTTTCAATGGACTGATGCTTGCAAGCAGAGTTTCCAGGAGCTTAAGAACATATTGATTTCTGCGCCAGTTCTAGCACTTCCAGAGTGTCCAGATGGTTATACCATGTATTGTGATGCCTCAGGTGTTGGGTTAGGATGTGTCCTGATGCAACATGGGAAAGTAATTGTGTATGCTTCAAGGAAATTAAAGAAGCACGAGCGGAATGATCCAACCCACGACCTCGAATTAGCTGCAGTTGTCCATGCACTTGAGATATGGTGGCATCATTTGTATGACGTTCATGTTGATGTATTTATAGATCATAAAATCCTACAATATATCTACAAGAAGAAAAATTGAATTTGCGACAGAGGCGGTGGCTTTAGTTAATGAAAGATTACGATGTTAACATTCTCTACCATCCAAGCAAAGCTAATGTGGCAGTAGATGCCTTAAGTCGCCGATCTATGGGTTGTTTAGTACATGTAGAGTCTGAGAAAATATAATTAACTAGAGAGATTCATCAATTGGCTTGTCTAGGGTTCGGTTAGTAGACTCTGGCAATAGTGGAGTTTTACTCCAAAATATTGCAAAATCATATCTCATAGCTAAAGTAAAGGAGAAGCAGTACGAGGAACCAGAGTTGGTCGAGTTGAGATAGCGAGTTCCACAATAGAAGAAGTCGTTATTAGAACTCAAGGGAGATAGGGTTCTCAGATATAGGGGTCGTTTGTGTGTTCCAGATGTAGCAGGTCTATGAGACAGGATTATGTCAGAGGCACATTATTCATGGTACTCCATTCACCCTGGGTCGACGAAGATGTATCATGACATTAAGGATGCGTATTGGTGGAATGATATGAAGAAGAACATTGCTGAGTATGTCGCCCAGTGCTCTAGTTGCCAGCAGGTGAAGATAGAGCACTAGAAGCCCGGAGGGCTAATGCAGACTATAGAGATCCCGACATGGAAGCGGGAGGCGATAAACATGGACTTTATCATGGTTTTACCTCGTTCTCATCATAAGTTCGATTCCATATGGGTGATAGTCTATAGGCTCACGAAATTCGCTCATTTCCTACCGGTCAGATCTTATATATACAGCAGAAGATTATGCAAAACTATATATTAAGGAGATAGTGCGACTACACAGAGTACCAATATCTATTATATCTGACCGTGGGGCCCAATTTACAACACATTTTTGGAGGTCATTTCAGAAAGGTCTAGGGACTCAGGTGAATCTCAGCACAACTTTTCATCCACAGACTAATGGACAATCCGAGCGCACAATTCATACAGTCGAGAATATGCTATGAGCATGTGTATTGGATTTTAAAAGAAGTTGGGATAAACATCTACCTCTTATCGAGTTTGCATTCATAAAAGTTACCACTCCAGTATCTAGATGGCTCCGTACGAGGCTTTGTATGGGCATAAGTGCAGATCTCTTATAGGGTAGTTTGATGTTGGAGAATCTGGGTTACATGGGCCAGACTTGGTTCAGCAGGCCATAGAAAAAGTGAAGCTTATCCTAGAGCGACTTTTGATAGCTCAGAGTTGTCAGAAGTCATATTCTGACATGCGGCGATGAGATTTAGAGTTTGGGGTTAATGACTGGGTATTCTAAATGGTGTCACCTATGAAGGGTGTGATGAGGTTTGGCAAGAAAGGCAAATTTAGCCCATGGTATATTGGACCATATAGGATCATTCAGAGAGTGGGCTAAATAGCTTATAAGTTAGAACTTTCCTCGGAATCGGAGTCTGTCCATTCGGTATTTCACGTATCTATGTTATGGAGGTGCATTGGTGATCCTACCCGAGTGGTCCCCACAGATGATGTACAGATTATAGAGGACTTTTCATACGAGGAAATTTCGGTTGCCATATTAGACCGACAAATCCGCAAGCTACGGAATAAAGAGGTAGCCTCCGTGAAGGTCTTATGGAAAAACAAGAATGTGGAAGAGATGACGTGGGAAGCGGAGGAAGAAATGAAGTCTAAATACCCCCACCTATTTCAAGCTGGAGAGATTGCTCGAGGTGGGATACCTCAGCACAGCCAGTGGAAGACCCAGGATTTTGTGTNACTATTTTACTTACTATATTGAGAGAGTTGAGTCAGTATCAGTAGGTAAGCATATGTTCAGATTATCAAATCAGTTTCAGCTTTCTGTATATTGCCTTACATACTCGGTACATTATTTTGTATTGACATCCCTTTCTGGGGGCACTGCATTTCATGTGTGCAAGTTTAGATAGACAGAATGGTAGACCTCCTCAGTAGGTGTTTCCCGAGTTAAGCTTTATCAGTAAGCTCCTCGTCCTTCGGAGTCGTCGGGTCTAGAAGTTTTGTGTCCATATTGTGTATATATGTAGATAGGTTATGGCTAGGTCGGGGCCCTGTTCCGATTACAGTACATCTATTAGTAGAGGCTTGTAGACATATCCTGTCAGTTAGTGCGGTATGTTGGGCTTGTAGGCCCTGTACGTATATTTTTTTGACTTANACTTTAGTAGTAAAATAGTATTTGTCAAGTGGGTTCAAATAAATATTTATACAAAATTTGCACAATTTTAGTCCTAATTTATACATATGCATAATATTATTTTTTGGTGAAACGAGTTCAGTTGAACCCTCTAGCCACCACTTGGGTCCGCCACTGAGCACAACCCTATTCAGGCTAGTAGGTCCTTAGGTAAGCTCTTATTTGTTACTTTCCGAACAACTGTGTGAGGCCAAGTATGGCATGTATAGTATGTTTTCTGGCTGCGTGCATGGTGGTTTTAGTCTAGTGTACGGAGGAGACTCTGGCAAAATTCTCCCGAAGTATCTAAGAGTAAACATTCGAGGATGAATGCTTCTAAGGGGGGAAGGATGTTACATCTCGCATTTTTTGTATGTTAAAGTTTCGTTTCTAGTTAATTGACGTAGACTCGGGGATGAGATTTTCTTGAGATTATAAACATTAGGTTATTTTAAACACATGATGAGTAAATTCGTGAAGGAGAGAAGGTAAGCAAATAGAAGAAAATGAGTTTTGTTGAAGGTTGTCGATTTGGGATAAAATACGGGCCGAGCGATAATACCCGATATTTATGGGCTAGTACCATACAAGGTACAACATGAACATGATAGTATGATGTATAAAGTGTATCAAATATAAGTAGAATTTTATGTAATTTGAGACAATTCTTAATTGTACGGGTAGTTGGTTAATTACCGGTTAACGGGACATTACCTAATTACCTATTAAGTGGATAAAGATTAAAATTTCCCTCCCTACCCCCACGTGGAAGAAAGACACCTCTTATAAAAATGACTCTTAAGACATTTTGATTAGGTGGGAACCTAATAGGTTAATTTCAATACAAAACAATACTACAATTCAGACATGAGCTTTACACATTAGTAACGTGAATCCTTACAAATTCCTACAAAAGAATACTACAACCAGATTCTAACCTCATTCCTAATATTTTCAATACCAAGACATCACAATCAGAAGTGAACGTTAGAAATTCTTCTTTCAACCAATTCCTACAAAAAAAAAAAAAATCCAACGAGAATTATTAGAGTCTTAGCAACGTAAAAATTTTGTGGTTCTAAAGGAGTACGGTGTAACCTTTTCCAAGAATATCATACGGACTTTTTCCTACTCCAGGTATGTTAAGGCTAATCCCTTCCTTCATTTTTTCATGATTTAATAATTACACGAGTTTGATAACGAGGCATAAAGAGAAATTCATATTCCAGAATTTACGTATATTTTCCTAGTCTTGTAAGTTACAATATTCTCCTTATTGGGACTTCATATTCAATCGAGTATTTCCTTTTTCAAGTCAAGAGAGCAGAGAGTCTATATATACAGTATTACAGTATTTTCATTACCATCGAGCTGTAATCGATGCGCAGGCTCCTATTGGGCAACCTCTGATAAGATGGTGAATTATATACCAAGCCTACTGTGGCCGAGCGCCTATGAGTGAGCCCAAAATGGCCGAGATACAAAGCCTAGTATGGCCAAGCCTCTATGAGCGAGCCTACTACAACAGAGCAGTTATATATATATATATATATATATATATATATCGAGCCTTATACGGCCGGACAACTATTTTACTTACTATATTGAGAGAGTTGAGTCAGTATCAGTAGGTAAGCATATGTTCAGATTATCAAATCAGTTTCAGCTTTCTGTATATTGCCTTACATACTCGGTACATTATTTTGTATTGACATCCCTTTCTGGGGGCACTGCATTTCATGTGTGCAAGTTTAGATAGACAGAATGGTAGACCTCCTCAGTAGGTGTTTCCCGAGTTAAGCTTTATCAGTAAGCTCCTCGTCCTTCGGAGTCGTCGGGTCTAGAAGTTTTGTGTCCATATTGTGTATATATGTAGATAGGTTATGGCTAGGTCGGGGCCCTGTTCCGATTACAGTACATCTATTAGTAGAGGCTTGTAGACATATCCTGTCAGTTAGTGCGGTATGTTGGGCTTGTAGGCCCTGTACGTATATTTTTTTGACTTATCAGTTATAGTAGTTATGACGGCCTTGCCGGCCCAGCTTTATGTTGACATTTAGTCAGTGTTAGTCTCTATTCAATTTTATATATTGCTTCGCAAATTGTCTTGCAATGTGGCCCTTGGCCAAAGTATGACACTATATGTCCAAAATTCCTGAGTCGCAAGTTGGTACGCAAGGATAGATGAGGCACCGGGTGCCGGTCTCGCCCCAAGCTCGGGGCGTGACATATGGTTATGGATTGATACAACTTGTTCAGAATTATACGAGGCATAGATGCAAGAATCGAGTCATATAATGAGTTCTGAATGTTGGGGATTTGGGTTTTATGATTTATGGACTAAGGTTGAAGTAAGGATCCTCTTTTAGGTGGTATTGTCGGGCTTATATGGATTGGGGTGACATGGTTTCACCCATGGTTATGTGTATGGTTAGGTTATATGGTGATGTGATGGCTTTGGAATGACTCTTGGCACGTTCGAGGATGAACACATGTTTAGTGGGGGAGAATGAAACGATCCGACTTGTCGTTTTGAGCTTTAGCGTTCCATTCGGTGGTTTGAGACTTTGAGTAGCTTTATGTTATTTATTATGACTTTCATGTATGGTTGGTAGTTCGTGATTGGTTTGGAAGAATGATTCTCGTTTTAGAAGCTTTAAGTTGGAAGAGTTGACCAATGTTTGACTTTTGGGTAAACGGATTCGGAAGCGGGTTTTAATTATTCTAATAAGTTTGTATGATGATTTTGGACATGTCCACAAAGTTTGGTTAAATTCCATCGAGTTTTGGATAAGTTTGGGTTGTATGGTAATTTTTTTTTGTTTCAATGTCGATTTGAGCATAAAGGTTACCATATTGAGAAAACGACACTTGATTCGTGTTTCGACTAAACTATTATATTCGTATCGTAATTTTGGAACCATAGTAACTAAAATCATCAAGTTTCGACATTGTATGAGGAATTTATGGTCATTTTACTAAGAATTATGTAGCCAAATTTTTTTAAATTTAATTATGAAACTGTTATTGGATTCGTATTTAAAAATCTGCACTATTTTCAAATATTAAAACCAACATATCTCCTTCATTATGAGGTCAAATTGAGTGATTCAAAAGCCTAACTTGACTTTAATTTCACGATGAATCCATGGAAGGCATCAAAATAGAGTTTCGGGATTGTTTGATATAAGAGAAGAGGTAGAACATCTGGGCATTTTTGGCTATTAATGTTGTTGGAGTTTTTCTCATCTTAAAAGTTTGGGATTGGAAAAATCAAGGATGTTCTTCAAATTTCTTCCATGGGGTAAGGTCTAAGCCATAACCTAAGTATTTTCCTTTGATTCATTCCCTTGGTTTAAGCTTCAATCCTTGTTTTTAATTGAAAACCCATTTAATTCTTTAAATCAAGACCTAGAGTTATATCTTAAATTTGAGTCAGAGGCATTAATTTCCCTATTCATTTTGGGGTCTTGTTCTTCTACATTAGGAGAACAACATACTCAAATTTTGCAAGTTTTGGAGGAGTATTTCAGGAGATATGAGACCCAACTAGTGTGGGTTGGATTCTTGGGTTATGAACACCCAAGAGCGATACTTCGGCGAATTGGTTGAGCTATCGGACTCGGATTGAGTCGGCTTTTGTTCTTGTGAGTTTTTATTGGTTCGGGCTTTTCCGGGTAAGATTAGATTCGGAATCCAAGGTGGGTCGGTGTTGATTTTTGTTGACTTTTTGGGTAAAATGTAAAGATCATAACTTTATGTATGGTAAGTGATTTCTCTTGCATTTTTTGATGTTATTAGGTCATTTTTGGTTAAATTTGAGCCATGTGGAGGTGAATTTTAGGGTAAAATCTATTTCGGAGGGTTGAGTTGGCCTAGTTGAGGTAAGTATCTTGCCTAATTTTGTGTGGGCGAAACTAGCCCTTAGAATTTGGGTTGATTGTGCTAATTTAATTGTCATAACATGTTATATCTCTCATTGTTAATCTACTCTTACATGCTCTATTTGACGTTGTTAGCACTTGCTCTACCTCTTACTTGTTATTATGCTCTTATATGCTTTAGGTGAAGTTTTTACCTTCCTTATTGTTTTGTTACCTCTTAATTATTGAATCCCTTTTAATTGAAGTTGTTATTTCGTGAAATATCATCTTGTTGATTTATTGGTGGTGAAGTTGTAATAGTCGTTATCACATTGAGAAAAAGTTGTTAATTATTGAGATACCTTTCCTTGTTGAGCATTCTCATCCATTTTGTTATTGTTGTAATTTTTGTACACATTGTGGTTGATCCATGAGCTAGTTGTTGTGAAAATATTATTTTTGTTGACTTTGTGGCAAGTTGTGGCATATGGGCACTTGTGGTGCGAGATAAGGTGAGATAAGGTGGGCTTGATATGCCTGTTGCTAGTAGGGTAACTATTTTAAACCACGCAGTGAGATAAAGGTTGGCTAAAACGTGTGTAGCTATTTCGGAAAAATAATTTTCAAAACTAAATGTAAGTCTCACATGGTGATATAAGGAAAGATTGTGATTGAAATTGTGAAATGTGAATACGAGGCGGTGCCTCAGTTGTAATTTTTATTGTAGATTTTATATTGGAACAACTTGTTGATTTGAACGGTCATTGTTCTTCCTTCAATCATTCATCCACATTCTGATTGTGTTTGGTTATTCTTTGTTATCTTGGTGTTGGAACAATTGTGGGTTTTTGTGTGAGTCATGCATTCTACGTGATTTGTTGTGTTGCTTTAACATGCCAATGTGTGTCTCCGTTATAACTTGGTGAATTGATTGTCAATATGAATTTAATTGTGTGGAGTCACTATATCATATTCTGTTGAGTTGTTGGTAACATAATGGTTTAAACAAAAGAATTATTAACATGTTTTATTCTATGTGCCTCTTAAGATAGAACTTGTTATCTCACTCCATGCCTTATTATTCTAAATGGTTATCGCACTTTCACTAATTGGGTTTTCAAATTATACTCATCACCCTGTTAGATGTTTACCTTACTTAAAATTCCTATCATGTTCTCCCTTAGCAAATTCTATATTTAATTCGTTAATTTTGCTTATGTTTTGTTTTGTTTAAAAATGATATTTTTACTCAATTTTATTCATTTCTAAACTACACCCATCTCATACTCTATTTCGTACAAATTGTATATTATTTTACTTTACCTGATTTCTAAAATAAACTCATTATTTCATTTGACGCCTTACTTTATTCAAGATTGATATTATAATTTATGGTGTTTAAATATATCTTTCGTTCATCTAAATTAATATTTATCACGATTACAAAGTACATGGTAGCACGTGAGTTTTTCCATGTGAAGGTGATTGTTATTATGGGCACGAGGTGCCATATGTGTAAGATTTTAAAATTTTGGTTCATGACTTGTGGTTTATGAGGTGTGGTGCCTCAGGGTAATTCTTGTTGTAAGTCCATGCGTTGGGAGCCATTTAATTATTTCAGTTGTCATCCATTTTTCTTTATTTGAATTCATTTATGTCTCATCGGTGTTCTGATTATGTTATTTCTTTATTACTCATTTACTACTTTCTTCCATTTATATTTCTATTACTTCATTGTCGGTTATAAATTACACTGACGTTCTTTCCGTTGTTAGCTTATGTATATCTTGAATAGGTTTTTATGTCTAGTAGGTGTATTGACCTGACATCGTCACTACTCTACCGAGGTTAGGCTTGATACTTACTATGTACCGTTGTGGTGTACTCATGCTACACTTCTGCACATTTTTGTGAAAATCTAGTTATTTTGATTGTATTGTTGAGAGTTGTGTATGCGCGAAGGGAGACTTCAAGGTATACTTGCATGACGTTCGCAAGCCTCAGAGTCACCATCCTACTTCATTATGCTACTGACAAATTGTAATTCAAAAAAGTATTGTGTTTAGAAATACTAGTTTGTTTTAGTAGTGCTTATGACTGCATACTACCGATATTGAGAAATGTATAACTGTTGGCCGCTTACGGCTATGTATGTCATTTAATGCTTTATGATAAATGATAAAATAGTTCAATTCTGTTAATAAATCAGCATTTGTTAGTCTTACCTAGTATTAGAGATTAGGTGCCATCACGGCATCCTAAGGTGAGAAATTGGGGTCGTGACAACCACCCATTACCACCATCCTCGGCCACAACCACCACTTGTTCCAAGCATGAATATCAGATGTCACTACCGCTAGTCATCATTTACAATCATCACCACCATCCACCATTACCACAACAATCACTAATCATCGTTATCAACCACTAATATATATCACCCATCACCATTATAGATCACCACCTTTATCAAACACCACCATTAACTACTAATGTCATCCAAAATCTACTATCCGTAAATATCATCACTATCAATCAACACCACCACCAGCTACTACCTAGTCGGAACCCGTAACCACCACTGCTAGTCATCATCACCACCAACCATGATATAATTTTTAAAAAATATTCTATTAATATTGTATTAAATTCATTAGTACTATTTGATTTGAATTTATACTTATTAATAAATAAAATATTTACACATTCAGATGTAGAGAAAACAAACAATCCTAATTATTTAGTTTTTAGATGTTAATATAACATGTGATGACCCGATACGTCATCTAGAGCTTTAAACCTTAAATAAATATTTTAAAGCCTCCAATATCTCATTTTAGCCTTCCTCAATTTGCGTGCACAGTCTGGGTGTTTTTTTTGGAAAGCTTTTATGTTAAAAATTGATAAAATATGAGATTTTGCCTTTAGAATCTATTTGTGTTGACTTCGATCAATGTATTGAGAAAACGGGCCCGAATCCGTGTTTTCACAATCCTGATGGGTCCGTATCGTGATTTGGGACTTAGGCGTATGCTCAGAATCGAATTCGAAGGTCCCTAGCTCGAGGTTGATGACTTAGAAGGTTTGACCAATGTTTGACTTTATTGATACCAGGTCTGTATTTTGGTTCCAGAACCTGGTATAGGTTCATTACTATATTTATGACTTGCCTGTCAAATTTGGTGAGAAATAGAGTTGGTTTGACGTGATTTGGATGTCCGAATGTTAAAGTAGAAGTTCTAAAGTTTCTTGAAAATATCATTTGAATTTGGTGATCGATTCATAGCTCTAGGTATTATTTTTGCAATTTGATCGCGCGAGAAAGTTTGTATAATATTTTTATACTTGTGTGCATGTTTCGTTTGGAGCCCCGAGGGCTTGGATGAGTTTCGGATAGGCTTCAGAGCGAGCTTTGGACTTAGGAAAGTGTTGGTGTGCTTCAGTTCTAGGCTTCACATTTGCAATCTCTGTTAGGTTTGCATTTGCGAGATACTTCCTCGCAATTGTGAAGAGTAGTTCGGCACCACATGGTTCACATTCGCGACCAATCCTTGGCAATTGTGAAGTGGGTTTGGGGAACAGCGATCGCATTTGCGATCAAATGGTCGCATTTGCGGGGAGGCCATTGTTTGCAATTGCGAACAAATCATCAAAATTATGATGACAACAGAAAATGTGGTACTTTGCATTTGCGAACAAAAGCTCGCATTTGCGGGGTTCGCAATTGCGATCCCCAGGTCCCAATTGCAACATCTGCGATTGGTCAAGTATGAGTTGGACGGGAGTTTCTCTCATTCTTCAAAATTTTCAAGACAAGAAAACCCTAAACGTGATTTATTTAAGAGCCCTTCTTCTCCAATTCATTGGTAAGTGATTCTAACCTATTTTATTTCAATCTTTCATTACATTTCATAAAATTTCAACGTAAAATCTAGTATTTTCATGGCGAAAATTGGGGGTTTGGGTAGAATTAGGAATTTTTGTAATATTAGAATTTAGACCTCAAATTAAGGTCGAATATCGAAACAAATTACATAACCGGGCTCGGGGTGAATGGGTAATAGAGTTTTGGTTCGTATTTCGGGTTTGGACCAAGCGCGCCCGGGCGTTGACTTTTTCAATAATGACATAAATTGAACCTTTTCATTCGTGGGTAGTTCCTATGGCTTATTTTGAATTGTTTGGTTTATAATTTGCTAGATTTTGTTGGTTTTGAGGCTTGTTCAAAAGGCAAAGCTGTGGTCGAGCTTTGAGTTGGTCTTTGGAGCGAGATAAGTGTCATGGTTAGCCTTGACTTAATGGATTAGGACTTGTTTGTCTATTTGCTGCATGTTTAGATGTTGGGTACAACATATATGTGAGGCGATGAGTACTTATGCGTTGTTGTTGGGTAAAAGCATGCAGGTGAGACTTATTTCTTGTAGTTTATTCTTTCTTCGATCATGATATCCATGCTTCGACTAGTTGGTTACTAAATTGATTTCTCCTTTCGCATTTATGAGCTTTTTGAGATAACTAAGTATTGTTGTCCGAAGTTGAGGTTGATATTGTGGAAACATTGTTGATGTGAGGCATGTTCTTGACTATTCTGTCTCCCTTTTGTTTATGTTCAGTGTTATATGGTAAGGGGGAGTGTTAATGCACGAAAGGTAATGTCGGGCCATATGAGAGTGTTAAAACTATGAAGGGTGATGTCGTGCCATATCTATTGATTTATGAATAAAGTGATAGTAAGAGCAGGAAAGGTGATGCCGTGCCGATACTATTGTTTCATAGTGAGGTTGAGAGTAAAAGAACGAAGGGTGATGCCGTGCAGTTTTGTTCATTATGTTTATTCATTTTGTTGTTTAAAGGCTTATTGACTGTTTCTATTATCATTCCTTGTGATATTTATCGTATCATGTACCCCTTTCGCATGTCCCCTCCAAAATCACATGTTTATCTTTTATTTGTTGTTATGTTATATATTGTTATCTATATATGTTTATTTTATGTGGGCGTCTTATCTTAGCATTGTCACTACCTCATCGATGTTAGGCTCGGCACTTATGGAGTACATTGGATCAGTTGTACTCATACTACACTCTGCACTTCTTGTGCAGATTTTGGTACAGGTCCTAGCTGTCCATGAGGCGTTTCAGCTCAGATTTTCTTGTGGAGACTAGAGGTAGATCTGCTGGCATCCGTAGACCTTGATGTCCCCTTACATTTCCCCTATTTTACTGTTCTTTTCATTCAAGACAACTGTATTTATTTCAAACCCTGTTTTTAGAGACTCTAGAAGCTCATGAATTGTGACTCCAAATCCGGGCTGTACTTAGATATTATTGGTTTCTTGTGTATTCCGCACCAGTTTTAGCTTCATTTCAGATTAATTGTTTTTAATTATTGAAATTGATTAAAATTGTCTTAAAGATCCTCTAACATTGGATTGCCTAGCAAGTGAAATGTTAGGCGCCATCACGGTCCGGACATTGGGAATTTTGGGTCGTGACAAGTTGATATTAGAGCGCTAGGTTGCCTAGCTATCACAAGTCACGAGCAGGCTTGGTGGAGTCTGGAGGATAGGTATGGAGACGTCTGTACTTATCTTCAAGGCTCTATGAAGTTTAGGAACAAATTTCACTTCTATTCTTCTCTTTCGTGCGATTTTATTCTATCATTGCTGATTGAACTCTTATATTCTTGTCCTCCAGCAGATGGCAAGAATACGTGCTACATCTTCAGCTAGACAGTAGCCGGAGTCCTCAGTGGCAACTCCTACGAGGAGCAAAGGTCGAGGCCGAGGTCGCGCCAGAGGACGAGGCATAGGCAAAGCTCAGCCTAGAGCTCGAGCAGCAGCACCAGCAGTGGAGCCTCGGGATGGATTTTGATGATGAGGTTTCAGCTAAGACTATACCTGTTGGACTAACTCAGGTCCCTGAGGGGTCCATCACCACTCCAGTGCTTCAGGACGCTCTAGTCCTTTTGGTGGGCCTTATGGAGCGTGTGGCCTAGTCCGGTACATTTCCTATGGCACCAGCCGTCTCTCAGGCTGGGGGAGGAGCACAGAACCTTGCTACTCACACTCCAGAGTAGATGGCTCCTCAGTATTAGACTCCAGTAGCCCTGCCAGTTGGGTAGTTCAACCGGTTGTTGCGGCACAGGCTGATGATGGACCCGCCATGTCTTCTGAGGCTTTATAAAGATTGGACAAGTTTACTAAGCTCTTTCTAGTTCACTTTAGTGGTGCACCTTCAAAGGAGCCACATGATTATCTTGACAACTGCTATGAGGTGCTGCGGAACACGGGTATAGTTGAGACCAATGGAGTCGATTTTGCGGTATTTCAGATGACGGGTTCCGCCAAGAAATGATGGAGGGACTACGTGTTGACCAGACCATCTGGGTCGCCTGCTCTTACGTGGGATCTATTATCTCAGCTCTTCCTAGAGAAGTTCCTCCCTATCACATTGAGAGAGGATTACCACCGATAATTTGAGCATCTCCAGCAGGGCAGTATGACTTTTACTCAGTACGGGACCCGTTTTGTGGATCTAGCCCATCATGCTCTTCAATTTCTTCCTACAAAGAGGGAAATGGCGAGGAGGTTTATAGATGGACTCTCTCACCCTATCAGGATTCATATGGCCAAGGACACTGTGGATGAGATATCTTTTCAGGCGGCTGCCAATGTCGCCAGGCGGATCGAGGTGGTTCTTGCATAGGAGAGAGGGCAGGGGTCTACTAAGAAGCCTCGACATTTCGGTGGGTTTAGTGGCGCCTCGTCTTGAGGCAGGGGTACTTTTGGTAGAGTCCATTCTCCCAGGCCATTTCATTCAGCACTCCAGGCATCTCACAGTGCTTCAGGTGGTCACGACCCTCATATGTCTCATCCGATCAGCTAGCCTAAAGTGTACCACCAGCTCCTATTAGTGCACCTCCGCTCCAGAGCTTTTGATGGTGGTTACTCGGGTTGACAGGGTCAGTCGTCATAGTGACTGAGGTCCTGTTATACTTGTGGTGGCCCGAGGCACATTGCTAGGTTTTGCCCTCGGGCACCGGGAAACTCACAGCAGCAGGGTTCTCGTGCCATGGTTCTGGCACCGGTTGTTACACCGCCTGCTCAGCCGTAGTCAGATAGCCAGAGGTAGGTCAGACTGTTAGAGGTGGAGGTTAGGCCGTTAGAGGTTGAGGCCAACCAGTTAGGGGTTGTACCAGGGATGTGGTTTAGAGTGATGGGGTCCAGCCTCGATGTTATGCTTTCCCAGGCAGGCCTAAGTTTGAGTCATCTGATAGTGTTATCACAAGTATTATTTCAGTTTCCATAGAGATGCTTCAGTTCTATCTGATCTGGGCTCTACTTATTCCTATGTGTCCTCCTACTTTACTTCATATTTGGTTGTGCCTCGTGATTATTTGAGTGCTCCTGTGTATGTGTCCACACGTGTGAGAGATTCTATCATTGTAGATCGTGTCTATCATTCGTGTGTAGTCACCATTGGGAGTCTCGAGACTAGTATAGATCTTCTACTTCTCGATACTGTCCCGCCGAACCGAGACAGTTCCAAAATGATCAAATGCAGTGGATCGGGGACTGACCCTGCAGTAATGAAGATGCTCGAGGAGCTCACCAAACGAATTGAATCGGGAGAAAAGAAAATTGAGGCAAATTATAAGAAAGTAGAAACATACAATTCCCAGGTTGACCAGATACCAGGGGCAGGCACCACCAATTTTGAAAGGAATGGATTCAAAGAAGTTTGTACAGAAGTCATTTCCTCCAAGTGCGGCTCCGAAGCTCATTCCAAAGAAATTTCGTATGCCAGGAATCCCTATGTAAAATGGGACCACCGATCCCAACGAGCATTTCACCTCCTATACATGCGTCATCAAAGGAAACAATTTGGAAGATGATGAGATCGAGTCTGTTCTATTGAAGAAGTCTGGAGAAACTCTACCAAAAGGAGCAATGATTTGTTACCATAATGTACTGCCAAATTCCATCGACTTATTCACCATACTTGCGAATTCTTTCGTAAAGGCACATGCCTGAGAAATAAAGGTTGCGACAAGGAAATCAGACCTTTTCAAAGTAAAACAGAAGGATAACCAAATTCTTAGGGAGTTCGTGTCTCGGTTCCAAATGTAACGCATGGAGTTGCCACCGGTCACAGATGATTGGGTTGTTCAAGCCTTTACTCAGGGGTTGAATGAATGGAGTTTGATAGAGTCACGTCAACTAACGCAGAACATTATTGAATATCCGGCGTAACCTGGACCAATGTACATAATCGGTACCAGTCAAAGATTAGAGTTCATGATGACCAATTGGGAACTCCATCCGGTTCCATATATCCGAACAGGACCATGGGCAGAAACCAGAGAGATATCGATCGGGAACCTCGATCGAACAGAGGCCGATATCAGCTATACAATGCAGATCACAGAAACAGCAGCCTTTGATGCAATTCCATCCAAAATGACCGAAGAAGCGATCGACGACAGCGTTCTCGAGGACTCATGAGCAAGAGTGGTTTTGATAAACACACTGATCCCACAGAGGCACCCCGATTGTCGGAGTATAACTTCAACATCGACACATTAGGTATTGTGTTGGCAATAGGGAGAATCAAAGATACTTGGTGGACCATACCCATACAAATTGATCCTTCACAAAGAAATCCCAATCTAATGTGCAAGTATCACGACACACATGGCCACAAAACCGAAGATTGAAGGAAAATGAGGCAAGAGGTAGTCCGTCTATTCAACGAGGGCCACTTTTTAGAGTTCTTATGTGATCTAAGCAAAAACCATTTCAGAGAAAGGGCCGCCAATAGGAAAAATGATCAGGAAGATCCATAACATGTTATCCATATGATCGTCGGCGGGGTTGATATTCCAAAAGGGACCGTGTTCAATAGCACTAAAGTATCAATTACTATGGAAAAAGGGACCCGAGATTATGTGCCAGAAGGCACCTTATCATTCAACAATGAGGAATTAGAAATAATCTCTCAACCTCACAACGACGCTCTGTAATTTCTATCTTTATGAATAAAATTCAAGTTAAGCGTGTTTTAGTCGATCCAGGTAGCTCAGCAAATATCATTTGATCGAGGGTCGTGGAAAATCTCGGCCTGTAAGATCAAATCATACTCGCAACTCAGGTCCTGAATGGTTTCAACATGGCCAGCGAAACAACTAAATGAGAAATCATTTTACCGGTGAACGTAGCTGGAACTATTGAAGAAACCAAATTCCATGTAATCGAGGGTGACATTAGGTACAACACCCTACTCGGAAGGCCCTAGATTCACAATAGAGGGCAGTCCGTTCAACTCTCCACCAAATGATGAAATTCCCAACACCGGGGTGAAAATGGTGCTTGGGGAGTAGCACGCAACAAAAGAAAATGTTCGCGGTTGATGAGGTAATACCAATATCAACTATTTCATCAACAAATGGATCAGAGGTCAAAGGAAAATAGGAGGCCAAATAGAAACCACAGCCACCAGCCTCGACTTAGTAGGAAAAACAGGGGGCGAAAGAGGACGACGATGACTGATCCCACAATCCTTCCTTATCCCCGAGGATTATGACGCCACCAAATCAATAACCGAGGAGTTGGAACAAGTTATATTAATCGAATACCTACCCGATTGAAAGGTATACCTAGTTACGTGGTTAACCCCCGAACTCAGGAAAAAATTCATTAAATTTCTTATTGACAATATGGATTTCTTTGCTTGTTCCCACTTAGATATGTCAGGGATCCCACCGGAGATCAAAACACATCGATTGAGCTTGGACCCGAAGTTTAGACCACTGAAACAAAAGAGAAGGCACCAGTCCAAGGTAAAATATGTGTTCATCAAGGACGAGGTAACTAAAATGCTCAAAATAGGTTCCATTCGGGAAGTGAAGTATCCCTAATGGTTAGCAAACATAGTTGTAATCCCTAAAAAGGGGAAAAACTTAGGATGTGCGTAGATTATAAAGATTTAAACAAAGCATGTCCTAAAGACTCTTTTCCTCTGCCGAATATCAATCGCATGATCGATACCACGGCCGGCCATGAGACCCTTAGTTTTCTCGACACCTACTCTGGGTACAACCAAATTCAAGTGAACCCGGAGGATCAGGAAAAGACTTCATTCATCACTAAATATGACACATATTGTTATAATGTAATGCCTTGTGGACTAAAAAACGCTGGTGCTACTTACCTACGCCTAGTGAACAAAATGTTCAAAGAAAAAATAGGTAAATCAATGGAGGTATATATTGATGATATTCTAGTTAAGTCCCTGCGCGCAGAGGACCATTTAAAATATTTGTATAATACCTTCAACATATTGAGAAAATACAATATGAAGCTCAAAGATATCACCGTCGTGGACAACGTTAAGGCCATAAAAGGTTGACAAGGCGAATAACGCCTTAGGCCGATTCATCTCGAGGTCTTCAGATCGAAGCCACAGGTTCTTCTCGCTGCTCAAAAAGAAGAACAATTTTGCTTGGACCCCGGAATGCCAATAGGCGTTGGAAGAATTGAAGCGGTACCTCTGGAACCCACCATTGCTTCATACTCTAAAAGCGGACAAACAACTCTACTTGTACTTAGCAGTCTCGAAAGTCACGGTAAGTAGTGTCTTAGTTCGAGAAGTGCAAGGTACACAATTTTCTGTTTACTATGTAAGTCGAACTTTAGGCGAACCGAAACCCGGTACCCACACTTAGAAAAATTGGCGATTTATCTAATAAGCACCTCTAGGAAACTAAAACCGTATTTTCAGTGTCATCGAATATGTGTGGTGACCATTTAACCTCTTTGTAATGCTTTGCATAAGCCTGAACTTTCGAGCCGATTGGCCAAAAGGCCCATCGAACTCAGTGGGTATGATATCGAGTATCAACCCCGAACGGCCATCAAGTCTCAAATATTAGCAGACATCGTGGTCGACTTCACGCTAGCCCTTGTACCCGAGGTCGAAAAGGAACTTTTATTAAAATCAGGTACATTATCAAGGTATGGACCCTTTTCACAGACCGTGCTTTGAATGTAAAGCGGTCCAGGCTAGGCATCATTTTGAAGCCTCCCACATGCAATATAATTAGGCAATCTATCAAAACTTCTAAGTTGACTAACAATGAGGCCGAGTACGAAGCAATGATTGCAGGTCTCGAATTGGCTAAAAGCTTGGGAGTGGAGGTCATCGAGGCCAAATGTGACTCCCTGCTGGTGGTAAACCAAGTCAACAGAACCTTCGAGAGGATCGAATGTAGAGGTACTTGGATAAATTGCAAGTAACATTACATTGATTTGAAGAGTGGACCTTACAACATGTACCTCGAGAACAAAACAATGAGGCCGATACCCTTGCAAATTTGGGTCATCCATGGAAGATGACGAAATCAGCTCGGGGACTGTTGTACAACTTTCGAAGTCAGCGATCAAAGAAGGCCATGGCGAAATAAGCTCCACGAGCCTAACCTGGGATTGGAGGAATAAATATATCGAGTACTTGAAAAATGGGAAACTCCCATTAGACCCTAAGGAATCGAGAACTCTATGAACGAAAGCTGCACGATTCACTCTATCCGAAGATGGAACTTTATACAGAAGGATGTTTGATGGACTGTTGGCAGTATGTTTGGGACCAGGAGACACCGATTACGTCCTGCGAGAAATTCATAAGGGTACTTGTGGAAACCATTTCGGTGTCGAATCACTGGTTCTTCAAAAATGCGACAAGTTCCAAAGTCATGCGCCGATGATCCACTAGCCGGAGAGCAACTTCATTCAGTCTTATCGCCATGGCCGTTCATGTAGAGAATGGACATCGTCATCCCTCTTCCGTCGGCCCCAGGTAAAGCTAAATTCATTTTATTTATGAATGACTATTTCTTCAAATGGGTTGAAACACAGCCCTTCGAAAAAGTCAGAGAAAAATAAGTTATAAACTTTATCTGGGATCACATCATATGCCGATTCGAGATACCCGCCGAAATCCTATGCGACAAAGGAAAACAATTCATCGATAGCAAAATAATAAAGTTTCTTGAAGATTGCAATATAAAAAGGATCTTATCGACACTGTATCATCCGAGTGGGAATGGACAGGACGAGTCGACAAACAAGACCATCATTCAAAATCTAAAGAAAAGACTGAACGATGCCAAGGAAAAATGGAGAGAAATTCTATCCGAAGTCCTTTGGGCATATCGAACAACGTCAAAATCCAGTATGGGGGCAACACCTTTCTACTTAGTATATGGCACCGAGGCCCTGATCCCGGCCGAGGTCGGGGAACCCATTTCCAGGTTTTGATACGTAACAGAAGAGTCAAATCACAAGGCTATGAATACGAACCTCAAACTACTAGATGACAAACAGGAAGCCGCCCTAGTTCGAATGGCCACACAAAAACAACACATCGAAAGGTATTTTGATGGATGGACCAACCATTGCCACTTTAGAATCGGGGACTTAGTTCTGAGAAAAGTTACCCTCAGTACTTGAGATCCAAACAAAGGAAAACCTGGCCAAAATTGGGAAGGACCGTATCAGGTTCTCGACATCACTAGAAAGGTATCCTACAAGCTTGGCATAATTGATACGCTCAAATTATATCTTAAAATAGTATAAAGCGATCTATGTCAAATATAGTAACCAAACTATTTTGGGGTCGAATCCCACAGGGAATAGACGTGAAAGGATTACTTGAATAGTGTGAAGCTTAACTTAAATCTCGATTCTATTCCGTTAGCGTTGCAAGGTTATTGTAATTGACTGATATAGTAACAAGTGTGATTATATAAGATTGTAATTAATTTGATTAACTAAACTAAGGTTGTGTCCCATTCAATGATAATGCTATCGGTATTAATATGATATATTTCTAATGAAAAGTCCTTTTGATATGAAAATGATTTCTAAATGACTACCCAAATAAAGAAAAAGTATAATGGCACTTGTTAATGTTTACAACCACCAACAATAAATGAAGAATGAGAAATAAATATATATCAACCAACCATTATATATATATTCAATTATAAACACCCATTAACATTACACCCATTTAGGGTCCACAACCTTAGTATTTAAAACTAGCCACACATGCTAAAATACAAAAATAAGAGAATATTAAATGTCATAATGCTTACAGAAGTGCAAGATTATTCACTCTCAAACTTCCAAAAGATGGGAATATTCAATGCTTGGAATGTAGCTCCTTTTTTCAGACAAGATGCCCCCACAAAACCCTAATAAATCTATTTATAGTGGGTTAAAGATCGGGGCCAATTTCGAAAAAAAATACCCTTCCAGACCAATTATGCGACTGCATATCTATCGCATAACAGACATGCGGTTCGTATTCTCTTCAATTCCATCGCATCTTCACAACCCTAGGTTCCCGGTAGTCATCACATATTGATTATGTGGTCCGCATTGTTGATATACGACCACATCTTGCCATCACATTTATGATCTCAACAACTTCTACTGGAGGTTTGTGATCCATTATGCGGCCCGTAGTCTTATTATGCGATCGCATAATGGACCGCATTTCCTTCGCTTGGATTGGCCAAATAACCTGTTGTGGTTTGCGGTCTCCTTGATGCGGTCCGCATGTTTAGTTTGCGGTTCGCATGTTCAGTTTGCGATCGCATTTTGTCTTCTTCTTGCTCTTTTGCGGCCTTTTGATTTCATTTCCATGTTTTTGGGTCCTCAAGCCTCATGCACTGCAAAACATTAAAATTACACAAATATAACAGACAATTGCATTTGAAACGAGCTAAAATCTAAGCAATTGGTATTAAATGTGCCGAAATTCTCCGGCACATCAACACCCCCAACTTAAACTCTTTCTTATCCTCAAGCAACTAAAACAACACTATCCTATTCTAGACTCCAACTAAAATGATATGGAACAATAGTGACCGTGGACGATTTTAATCGTCAGTTTTCCAAGCATGTACTTTCGTTTATTTACCCTTCCCGAACAACCATTATTATTTACAAAGAAGCTAATCAACTTTTGAACTTTGAGCCTCGACCAATTTGACAAAACGTTACTCTCAACTAAGTGCACTTGCATTCGGCTTCAAGAACTAAACTTTTCTTAAACCTCGCAGTTCATGTGCCCTCACTAGAAAGAAGGTCCCGAAATCACAATATTTACAATGACAACACACGGGACAAATTCACAAGAACTTTCACTCTCACAACGAATTTCAAGTGTTACTACATACCATGCCATATGCTTGCCCTTATTTTAATTTGCCACTTATTCTAAGAACGTTCGGTTGGATATCCCATAAGGACTTTTTAAGCTTGTAATGTAGGTTTAGGTAGGGGTCGGATAAATATTTGGGATACAAGTGACTATACCCTCCTTGAACACTACTCACATTGTTCGTTCTTGTTGTCCTTTGTTTCTTTTCAACCCACACAACCCTTATTGGTATCTAGTTACCAACATATAACCACCTTAAATACCTCTCTAATTTTCTTCAAGGCTCCATATTTACATGCATACATATATCTCTCTTTTTTTTTTCTTTTTTTTTTTTTCTCTTTTTTTTGGGTCTTTTTGGAGCTTGAGTAACTTCACATGAACACTTTGAGGTTTATGGTCCTACAATCAATATACAACCTTATCAATTTCCACTTGACACCACACCCCCTTCTTAGGCTTTTAGCCTCATTCTCACTTGTTCAAGGAGGGACGAGTTCAAAGAAGGAATTATTTTACAAAAGGGGAAAGGTTTGTAATGAGGTGGCCAAGAAAAGGTTAAAGGCTCAAATGGGGTAACTAGTGAGAATATTTATACAATGGGTAGCTTGAAAGGCTAAATGGATTTTCAAATAACACAAAGACTGCCTAAGTTCATCTCTCCAACCAAATGTAATTGTCATTAGCATTGAAAGACCAACCGGGCAAGTTCTAGATGACAGAAGTAAACACAAGAATTATTTACACAAATACTAACACACATGGCACATGAACTGTTTGACTCAACATAGTTTTAACTCTCGAGTCAACACTTGGCAACTCAGAGCTTTCATCATATTATATGTACAATTCTAATTAAACATAAACTCACAGAGCGAGCCTCAAGTTCACAAAAATGATTAACCATATATTTTTTTATATATCCATGGAAGGGTACAATCTATTTACAGACATACATGCTTGAAACTATACAATGACACCAAACCGGTCAACATGTTTCATACTACTTCCATGGTTCTATTATTGCACCCTTGGAAACGAACCCGGCGAAAAAAAACCAAGGGGAATTCATTGCTACTTACTAAAGATGTACATGCATACAACTATTTAATTGTTTTTGTTTTGTTTTTTCTTTGTTTTTTGTTTTGCTTTATATATACAAAGATCAAAAAAATATATACAAGAGTCAAAGAGCACAAAAATACATACAAGGATTATAGAAATTTGCTATCCCACCCCCAACTAAAAAGCATGCATTGTCCCCAATGCATAATAATTCTAAAATAGAGTGTAGGGGCTCCTTGGAGCACAGTAAGCGCTATGGGAGTCTGAAGCCTGCTGAATGGTGGTGGGGTCACCCTCTGATACTGAAGCTGCGGCGGATGGGATCTCATCCTGAGGAATGACCTCCACTGATGGGGGAGGGGTCTCCAACTGCCCTGATGATGGAACGGGGCATGTGAGCTGCTAGCCTCGCCCAATGATAGCTGAGTGGTCGATGGATTAGCTTGGGCGACCATATCTACTAGCGAGTGCACTATCGCCTTCTGTACAACTGCTTCTTCTTCTTTTTCTGCAGCTGTAGTGACAACAACCTGCTCACCTTTATCCTGAGGACCCTCATCCTCCTCGGACAAGGCATCCTATCAGTTTCCTCCTCATCTGTCTCCCCATCCTCGGACTCTGCAGTGTGTCCGGAATATTCCCCACAAGGGATGTTAACGGGTGTAAGGGGAGCTGGAGTCTGGGAAGCTCCGACATTCTATGGCTCGGGAGCTATCATCAGGGTAGTGAAATCAAGATCTAGCCCAACAATGGACGTGCCAGATCCCTGCTCTCCTTTATTTGGCATGAAGAAAGATAGATCGAACTCCAGGTTTTGCATTTTGTGGAGCTCACCCTTTAGTGTATCAACATGTGTACGGAGCTTTGGCAGGCCTCCAACCTTAACCCACTCAACCTTTTCCAGCCTCACCTCAATCTGCTTCAGGAGATCCTCATAAGATGTATGCTGCTGTTGGAGTGCCATCACTGAGGATTGGGTGGGAGTCAATGCCTTCCTGATAAGTGTGGGGATGTCCTTCAGAAGCCGATCTACCTTATCATTTGTATGCTGAGCTAAGAGACCTAACTTTGAAAAAGCTGGAAATGCGACTGAAGGCTGTGCATAGGTGGCCTGTGGAGTGGGATGTGGAGTGGCTGTGGATGCCACTGTGGCCTGAGGAGAGGCAGGTGTCTGGGAATCTGCAATGTCTATTTCAACTGTAATGGGGATCTGAATCTCTGCAGGAGCAGCAGCCTCTTGTGGCACTGCATCACTAATGCGCGTGATGTCAACATCCTTCAGCGCTTTCACCGTTTTGTCATGGTGTGGCAATGGATGGACGTCTAGAGCCTTACAGAGGGCTGTGATCAAGCACGAGAATAGAAGTGAAAGTGGCCGTCTGATTGGCTCTGACCCCCCAACTCTCGGAAGATAATATCGTCCACATCAATCTTGATACAGGTCATAATGCATGTAATGAGAAGTGCTTTCTCAATGTTTATATCAGTTTCATTCCTGGACGATATTAGGCGAGAGGTGACAAGGCTGAGCCAGTACCGACCCTCCCGTGTGAGATCTTCCTTGAAAATTTTATGGGCAGGGTCAATCCAAGTTGGGGTCCATTTTTCTATCACTGAGGCAATCCAGGCACGCTCACTATCTTTGTTGGCTAGTTTGGCATCATACTCAGCTATGCCCGGTCTCCAGTTTGAAAAATACAAATCATTTATGGTGCCCTTATCATAAAGCACCTACTTCCCCCGAACCAAGATTGTTTCACAGAAGACCTTGTTTCGCCTGTGATGAGGTGTCATGGAAGCCCCACAGGATGCATAAAATTCTCGCACAAGTGTTTTATTAAAATCCTCAGGGACCTCTGTGAAGCATTCCTAATTTCTTGCCTTAATGTTCTCCAGTATGTGGGGGTACTGCTTCTGTAGCCCGTTAAAGCTCAGTTGTTTCTCTTCCAGGATCTTTCGTCTATTCAGCCCTTCTTTATACAGACTCATGGAGCCTATGACCCCAAAATGGATTAGTAGATCCTCTCCTTTTTTTCTTCTTGCCTCAGCTTGTAAGTCGACTGATGGCAAGGTCTCCTCCTCATTAGACTGGGAGGGTTGTTCAGCAGCAGCTCGGGATAGTTCTGGTAGTGGACGCCTGGTCTATTGTGCATGTTGGCCGGTGGAAGCCCTTTTGTGTCCACGAGCGGGTGGGGAGTGACTTACAATAGATTTACTGGGTCCCATATCTATAAAGGAACTAAGTGTGAGTGACATAGCAGACATAAGAGAAAGATATTGCAAATACAACAAAACATGTGATGGGTTATGGAGTCGCATAACCACTATGCAGACCGCAAACCTGTCCCAAAATTGTATATCTGCAGAAGAAAGTCAGTTATGCGATGGGTTATGCGATCACATACCCACTATGCGGTTCACATAACCATCGCAAAACTGTGCATTTATAACAGTCATCACAATATGCGATCGCAAAACCCTCTGCAAAGATGGATTTGCGATCGCAAACCAGTCACAAATGACATTTTAAATTAGGCCACGCACTGTCCAGATTTTCGGTGGCTTTGCGTTCCGCATATTACTTATGCGATCACAAAATCCTCCGCATTTTTTCAATACATCATGTCACCTAGGGTTTCATTTTTGGCCACTTTGCGGACCACAAATCGACTTCGCGGGCTGCAAAAGTCATCGCCCACAAGGTTTTCGTCTACCCCTAACAACAATGCTACCCAATTCATTACCCATCAAGTTCAAACTTAATTTAACATGCAAGAATCCACATTACGAGAAGATCACCCCAAGGAACAAAGAGAAAAAGAAAACAAATATAATGAGAACAACACAAAACAAAACTAAAAACTAAAAATAACAGAGAAGAAGTGGGGGAGGAAGAACATACCAGATGTAACGAATTAGGAGAAGATGCTATGAAGGAGATGAATTTGAGCAGTTGAATCGTTGTTCAATTGTCCACTTCTGGATTAGCTGTTATTTTCTCTCTTTTGTTTTTTTAGTGAAAAATGTGAGTGTGAATGCTGGTGTGTAAGAGAAGGGGTTTATGCGAAGGGGGTTAGGGTTTATACCTATTGAGAATGCGATGGTTAAGTGACAACACATTATGCGACCACATAAGGGTTATACGGTAGTTTCGGCTCAGGTTACTTACTCCCATGATGCGATACACTTTTGCGGTCGCATAAGTGATATACGGACCGCAAAGTGCACCGCTTCACCACATATTTTCATGCAAACTTTTCCCAACCAACTTTCCAGGCCTGCGATCACTATGCGGTCTGCATAGACAATATGTGACCGCATAGTTTGAGCAAACTTCCCAGGGTGATTTTTTTCTTCCAGTTTATTAGCATTTGTACCCTGTTTTATGACCTTTTAGACCACCTGCACTCTAATTTAATCTATATAACAAAAATAAAAATTAAAGGGCAAAAAGGATGTTACCACACATGGGTTGCCTCCCATGAAGCACTTGATTTAACGTCGCGACACGACGAAGTTGGCCCCTCTTTGGGCTTACTCATTGGTCGGGCATGGACCATCTTTGAGAGCCAACTGTTCCACCAAGTGTTTTTCTCCATCTGTGCCCAAGTAGTGCTTGACTCTCTGGTCATTCACTTTGAAAGTTCGGAGTCCATCCTCCGATTCTAATTCCACAACTCCAAAAGGAAAAACATTTACCACTTTGAACGTACCAAACCACTTCGATTTGAGTTTTCACGGAAACAACTTGAGCCTTGAATTGAAAAGCAAAACCAAGTCACCCGACTTGAACTCCCTCTTATCTTCTTGTCATGGACAAACTTCATCCTTTCTTTGTATACAACTGCACTCTCATATGCATGGAAACAAAATTCTTCCATTTCATTGAGTTGTGTTAACCTCAAATTTGCAGCTTCGGCCCAGTCCAGGTTCAACCTTTTTAAAGCCCACATGACTTTGTGTTCCAACTCTACGGGTAGATGACATGCCTTCCCAAAGACTAACTGGTATGGAGAAGTGCCAATAGGGGTCTTGTACGTTGTGTGATATGCCCACAACGCATCATCTAGCTTCCTTGACCAGTAGGTACTGTTTGCTATAACAGTTTTTGCTAGAATATTCTTTATCTCCCAGTTGGAAACTTCAACTTGGACACTTGACTGAGGATGATAAGGTGTGGACACCTTATGCTTGACGCCATATTTATCCAGTAACCTCATGAAAGCCTTGTTACAGAAATGAGATCCACCATCACTAAGAATGGCTCTAGGAGTGCCAAACAGTGTGAATATATTTTTCGTTAAAAATGCGGTCACACTCCTTGCCTCATTGTTCGGCAAGGCGATTGCTTCAATCCACTTGGACACATAGTCCACAGCCACCAAGATGTATTTCATACCATACGAGCTCACAAAGGGACCCATAAAATTGATTCCCCACATATCAAAGATCTCGACCTCCATCACAAAGTGCATCAGAATCTCATGCCTCTTAGAGATTGATCCTTTCCTTTGACATTGATCACAAGCCTTGACCATTTGATTGGTATCATGGTAAATTGACAGCCAATAACAACCACATTCAAGTACCTTCGCCGCCGTTCGATTTCCCCCATGAAGACTCCCAACCGGTGAGTCATGACATGCCTTTAGAATTGGCATAATCTCCTCTTCTGGAACACACCGCCTAATGATGTTATCAACACAAATGCAGAACAAGAATGGTTCTTCCCAGTAGTACTGCCGACACTCTCTCAAAACCTTTTTCTTCTGATAAGCTTCCAATCCATCCAGAATGAGGTCCCTAACCAAGTAGTTAGCAGTATCAGCGTACCAAGGAGTAGATGAAGAAGACAATGCTAATATGAGTTCATCAAGAAATGCATCATTGATGTCAAGATTCTCCTTTGGTCTGTCGTCTTCTTCGATCGTAGATAAATGATCCGCCACTTGATTTTCTGTGCCTTTGCGATCCTTGACCTCAAAGTCAAATTCTTGCAATAAGAGGACCCATCAGATTAGTCTTGGTTTGGCATCTTTCTTTGCCATGAGATAGTGAAGAGTAGCATGATCAGTGTAAACCACCACGTTAGACCCCAACAAATAAGCTCAAAATTTTTCAAAAGCATATACAATGGCAAGAAGTTCTTGCTCTGTCACAATATAGTTCTCTTGGGCACCATTGAGCGTCTTGCTTGCATAATAGATAGGATGGAGAACCTTGTTATGACTTTGGCCAAGCACTGCTCCAATAGCTACACCACTAGCGTCACACATGAGTTCAAATGGAAGAGACCAATCCGGTGTGACAATAATGGGTGCCGTGGTGAGCTTCTCTTTTAGTTCCTCAAATGCCTTAAGGCACTTTTCATCAAACACAAACTTGGTGTCTTTTTCAAGGAGCTAGCACATGGGATTTGCAATTTTCGAGAAGTCCTTGATAAAGCGCCGATAGAATCCGGCATGCCCCAAAAAGCTTCGTACACCTTTTACCGAGGTTGGTGGAGGAAGTTTGGAGATGATTTAAATTTTTTCTCATTCATCCTCTATTCCATGTTTTGAAATTTTGTGGCCCAAGACAATTCCTTCATCCACCATGAAGTGGTATTTCTCCCGATTTAGCAGAAGGTTGGTTTCCTCACATCTCTTGAGCACTTGTCTAAGATTGTCAAGACAATGCTCAAAATAGTCACCTACCATCGGAAAGTCCTCCATGAACTCCTCTAGGAAATCCTCCACGATGGCTGAAAATATAGACATCATACACCTTTGGAAAGTAGTCGGAGCGTTGCATAATCCAAACGACATCCGACTAAAAGAAAAAGTTCCATATGGGCAAGTGAATGTTGTCTTTTCTTGGTCCTCCAATACTATGTTGATTTGGTTGTAGCCGGAATATCCATCAAGGAAGCAATAGAATAACCTTCATGCTAGCCGATCAAGCATTTGATCAATAAAAGGCATAGGGAAATGGTCTTTTCATGTGGCACTGTTAAGCTTCCGGTAGTACATGCACACTCTCCACCCGGTGACCGTCCGTGTTGGGATGAGCTCATTCTTCTCATTGTGGATGACTATCATGCCTCCCTTCTTTGGCACATATTGCACCGGGCTCACCCAAGAACTATCCGCAATGGAGTAGACCACCCTGACATACAACCATTTGATTATCTCCTTCTTGACCACCTCTTGCATTGATGGATTCTATCTCATTTGATGTTCAACACTTGGCTTGCTTCCTTCCTCCAATTAGATTTTGCTCACAAATTCCGGCGGGAATTCTTCGGATGTCCGCTATTGTCCACCAAATTTCTTGTCGGTGTTCCCTCAAGACATTCAAAAATTTACCTACCTGCACATCATCCAACAAAGAGGAAACGATTACGGGTAAAGTATAATTAGAACCAAGAAATGTATACCTCATATGTGATGGAAGTGGCTTGAGCTCAAGTTGTGGCGGCTCAATGATGGAAGGTTTTGCGGGAGAAGTGGCTCTATTCTCTAAGTCAAGAGAGAGCTTCTTTGGTGTGTAAGTGTAGGACCCACATCTTTCTAATGCATTCACGGCTTCCACATACCCCTCTATGTCCTCACCATCAAAATTTACCAATATGGCCGCCAAGGCCTCACCGAGGCACTCTTCCTCCATATTCATGTCGCCAGCATCCTCGACCTCATCAACAATAGCTATGACCGAGATCCCTTCATATGCATTCGGCAACTTCAAACCCTTATTAGCTTGGAAGGTGACTTCCTCATCATTTACTTGGAACTTGATTTAATTTCTTTCCGAATCCATCAAAGCTCTTCCCGTGGCAAGGAATGGTCTCCCCAGTATGATAGGAATTTCATTGTCAACCGCACAATCAAGGATAAAAAAGTCGGTCGGGAGAAGGAACTTCCCCACTTTCACTAGGACATCATCAACAATACCCACGGGTCTCTTCATTGTACGGTCGGCCATTTGCAATCTCATACTCGTAGGTCTTGGCAAACCCAATCTCGCTTGCTTGTAAATAGCAAGAGGAATCAAGTTGATGCTAGCCTCATTATCACAAAGTGACCTTGCAAAATCTCTCAACCCGATAGTACATGGTATGGTGAATGCTCCCGGGTCTTCCTTTTTCTCGATGTTTGTCGTAGCAATAATAGAACTAACCCCGTGAGTCATACTCACCACTTCATTATTGGTAGATCTCTTCTTGGTCATCAAGTCCTTTAAGTATTTGGCAAATCCCGTCATCTCTTGGAAAGCCTCCAAGAACGGGATGTTCACCGATAATTGCTTCAAAATATCATAAAACTTCTCGAACTTGCTACCATCTACCCTTTTTGCAAGCCTTTGAGGGAATGGAGGAGTAGGTCAGGGAATTGGTGGAGGAGCTTTTGGGGTCTCCTTCACCTTTTCCCTTACCTCTTTGTGCCTTGATTTTTAAACTTTCACCTCATGGGAGGGCTTCTCACTATCAAAAACAACCGGCACTTCAACTCGTACCTCCACTTCTTGCTCAAGATCATCTACTTCAACTACTTGTTCATTTTCATCTTGAAGTACTTTCCCGCTTCTAGTAGTAATAGCCATCCAATGAGAATATGGACCACTCACATTCCCTTTTGGGTTGTCATTTGTATCACTTGGAAGGGTACCTTTGAGCTTTGGATTTTGTTCTCTTGACAAGTCTCGCAGTTGCATTTCAAGCTTTTATATAGGGGCGGTATATGACCCCTCTCTTGATTGTAGTGTCGCATCTCTCTTGATTTTGCAAGATCTTTTCAAGCATTCCTTCCAATTTGGATTCATGTGAAGGACCCTTCTTTTAGTGCGAGGAGTTGGAATATTGCCCCTTCGGTGGAACATAAAGGTTGGAACTCCGCTTGGCTTAGTTGTTATTGTTGTTGTTCTAAACCTTGATCATTGCGCCAATTTTTTTGGCCTTACCCTTGCGGGTTTGGCCTCCATTGGTTTTGTTGGTGATACCCAACTTGAGGATTATGATTATAGTTGGATTCTTCGAATTGTTTATTTCCCATTGATTGAATATCTTCCACAACATTTACCTTCTTTGTCTGGTTCTCCGTGACCATCTTTGTTAGCACATCAATGTTAGTGGCAAGCCCGACAATAAATTGGTCCCTCTCTTGGTTTTCTTTGATCATGTTAGTTAGAGAAGGAGTACCATAAGAAATTCCACCACTAGCATATTCAGAATTCCATGCTTGATTGTGTTTGGCCATTTTATCCAGAATCTGCGTAATCCTAGCGAATGATTTTTCCGTGAAAGATCCGTCTGCTGCATTTTTGGCTATGGACTGGGATAATGGATCCAAACCCATGTAGAACTTCTCCATCAAAATAGTATCCGAAAAACCATGGTTCGGTGACCTCACTAAGTACAAATTGAATCGGTCCCACGCTTCATGTAAGTGTTCTCTTGGTAGTTGTTTGAAGAATAAGATTTTATCTCTAAGCTTAGACTTCTTGCTCTGTGGGAACCACTTGGACAAGAAGGCACGAACAAGTTCGGGCCAAGAAGTGATAGATTGAGGAGGTAGATTTTGAATCCACTTTCTCGCCTCTCCAGTCAATGAGTATTTGAACACCCGCAGTCTTAGGGCATCGTCTGTCACATTGTTCTGTTTGTGCATGGCGCACACACCCAAAAGGTTCATAAAGTGCTGCGTTGGATCATCATCTGTAGAGTTCCTGAATAATCCTTCTGCATTAAGCATTAGGATCAACCCGTGGTCTACTTTGAATGTAGCAGCTTCAACCCGCGGAGGAAGGATAGCATTGGTATCATCAAGATATTCCTCAATGTCCGCAAAGGGATTCTCCTCTTCATCATAATAGGCCATTCTTACCTAGAACACCAAGCAAAGCAAGCAAGTTGTGATGGAATAGAAAAGATGTAAAGTAAAGTGCACACTAGTTAGTAATTTCAAAACTGTATTCCCCGACAACGACGCCAAAATTTGATACACTCAAATTACACCTTAAAATAGTGTAAAGAGATAGATGTCAAATATAGTAACCCAACTAGTTTGGGGTCGAATCCCACATGGAATAGGCGTGAAAGGATTACTTGAAAGTGTTAAGCTTAACTTAAATCGTGATTCTATTCCGTTAGCGTAACAAGAGTATTTTAATTGTGTGAAATAGTAACAAGTGTGATTATATAAGATTGTAATTAATTTGATTAACTAAAACAAGGTTGTGTCCCCTTCAATGAAATGTAATGCTACCGGTGTTAATATGATATATTTCTAATGGAAAGTCCTTTTGATATGCAAATGATTTCTAAATGACTACCCAATATTTTCCAATTGTTGAGTAGTATTTCCTCTTTAATATTTTTTCAAATATAAAAGAGTTGCAATTAAGAATAATCAAATTATGCCAAATAAAATACACTTATTCCTAAGCGATTCTATTAAACAAGGTTTAAAGCCTTGAGTTTCTGATATTTACTTCTACGAAACCCTAACCCGCTTTTCCAAATAAAGAAAGAGTATAATGGCACTTGTTAATGTTTGCAACCACCACCAATAAATGAAGAATGAGAAATAAATATATATCAACCAACCATTATATATATATATATATATTCAATGGTAAACACCCATTAACATTACACCCATTTAGGGTCCACAACCTTAGTATTTAAAACTAGCCACACATGCTAAAATATAAAAAGAAGAGAATATTAAATGTCATAATGCTTACAAAAGTGCAAGATTCTTCACTCTCACACTTCCAAAATATGGGAATATTCAATTCTTGGAACGTAGCTCCTTTTTTAGACAAGATGCCCCCACAAAACCCTAATAAATCTATTTATAGTGGGCTAAATATCGGGGCCAATTTCGGAAAAAAATACCCTTCCATATCAATTATGCGACCGCATATCTGTCGCATAACGGACGTGCGGTTCGCATTCTCTTCAATTCCATCGCATCTTCACAACCCTAGGTTCCAGGTAGTCATCGCATATTGATTATGTGGTCCTCATTGTTGATACGCGACCATACTTCTGGAGGTTTGCGATCCATTATGCGGCTCGCAAACTTGTTATGCAATCACATAATGGACCGCATTTCCTTCGCTTGGATTGGCCAAACAACCTGTTGTGGTTTGCGGTCTCCTTAAGCATTTTGCGGTCCACATGTTCAGTTTGCAGTTCGCATGTTCAGTTTGCAATCGCATTTTGTCTTCTTCTTGCTCTTTTGCAGCCTTTTGATTTTATTTCCATGTTTTTGTGTCCTCAAGCCTCATGCACTGCAAAACATCAAAATTACATAAGTATAACAGACAATTGCATTTGAAACGATCTAAACTCTAAGCAATTGGTATTAAATGTGCCAAAATTCTCCGGCACATCAACGATAAACAGGGAACAACTGCCGAATAATTGGAACATATCACTCCTCAAACGGTATTACTGTTGAAGTATGACTTCTCCTTTTTCATTTACATTTTATACTAACATATTTTAGGTTTTCGAGCGAAGGCATCGAAGTTCTCTCCAAGCATGAAGTCCTTAGGTCTTAAAGCACGCGTTGCACTCTATTTTCCTTCGATCGATTTTTATCCCAAATAGATTTTTCCGGCAAGGTTTTTAACGAGGTAACAATTTGTTCGTGCCAACTTAGAGTATCCGAGGCTTCTTTATGATCAATCTCGAATACTAGGGGGAATCACCCTCGGATGTCATGTTTTCAAGGAAAATACTTCATGTCAACAGGGTCTCGGTAGGAAAATATTTTAAAGGACCAAACGGTCGAATGAACCGTGTCCGTATAGATTGCTCGAACCCTAGTGGAAAAACATGTACGCATGTATGAACTATTGAAAGAAGTATTTTTCCTTGTCAGATGTCCCGTGCCTTAATTAAATTTCTACTTTACAAGTTCCATCTTACGATTTTTTGTGAAAACTGGCTCAAGGACTGAGTGAAACTAAACTTCGAAGGATCAACCTTGTACTCGGGGACTACCGTCAAAAAATCGACATGTTCGAACTATTAAACTTTGAGACCATAAGACCTTAAAGAGGAAACCCTCGATTTTATAAGCCAAGGACACCCTACTAGGGGACTAACACTTGGAACAAGTTCAAAATATTATTCGAAAAATAAGCCCAAGAAGCAGACCCCAAGGCTACGTCCAAACTAACGCGGCTTGATGACGTCTGAATTCCAAAATGAAAATAGGCCTTCGAATTATTTTGTAAAATGGTTAAAATGGCTACCATCGGCAAAATAACCAAAGGGCTTCGATAATATCGGCCCTCGAAAAACCTTATGAGGTGTCGAACTGTTCCAACCTTCGAACAAATTTAATACAAACTTGTGCTAAGGAATAAAGAGCAAAGGGTTCCGATAATATTAGACCCCGAAAAACCCCAACGTGTATAAACTTACTTCATGCTAAGGCATAAAAAATTCCTATATGTTTAAATTTTTTAAGCCTAAAAGGGGAAAAGCCATTCTTTTGAGGCCATATCAGCCCGATTCAAGAGCCTAAGGGGCATTATATTTTTTGAGTTCGAGAGTCCATCCTCACTCAACTAAAACCTAAGGGTCTTACTACTTCGAGTTCGAGCAAGAGATCACTTGATTACAAAGGCAATATTAGTTTTGTTTCGGCCAAGTTGCCTAAAATCCGAAGTCTCAAACATATTTTTCACGAGACATGACGTATATCAAAAATTTTCAGAAGGCACAAAGCAAATGAAGATTTTTACAAGTTAAAAATTGAGACGAAATTCAAAGAAGAAAGGTTTTTATCTATACGAATGCAAATATTTACAAAGGACCGACCATGGTCCTACACAAAAAAGAAAGAAAAATACAAAGATCCTAACTCTTTTACTGGGGTGACTCCTTCCTTGAGGGAAGCTTCTTCCTCGGGTCCCTCATCATTCTCAGACCCACTCTTGATGTCGTCATCATCTTCATCGTTGTCGTCAGAAGAGGCCAGTAGCCTAGCATCAGCTTCATGCTCCTCTGCCTTTGCTATCTCTTCGGAAAGGTCAAAACCTCGGGCGTGGATCTCCTCGAGGGTCTCTCTCCGGGATTTTCATTTGGAAAGCTAGGCAATCTAATGTTCTTGATCGGCAGCCTCCCTCACTTGATGTTGGGCAGCTTCAGCATCAGCCCGATATATAGCCACTGCCTTATCAGCTTCGACCTTTGTTTTTTCCACCTTTAGCTTGGGCCTTTGCAAGTTTGGAAGCCTACTGAGCTTCGAGATCTTCCATCCTCTTAGACTGAGCCAAGAAGTTTTCCTTCACACTTCGAAGTTGGGCTTCGATTGACGACAACTAGGCCAAGGAAGTCTCTTTCTCAACAGCAAGGCGGTCCATGCATTCCTTCCACTTGTAGGAGTCTGCCTTCACTTGGTCGACCTCCCTTCAGAACAGGTCGATCCTCTCAATCTTTTGCTGCAGCTATGATAGTGAAATGTTGGCCTCCGTTCCCGAATCAAGTCCATGATTTTTCAGAAGTGTCATTACCTGCTCTTCTAGCTCGGTCTTCTCCTTACTAGCTTTAGCCAGAACAGATCGGAGGTCCTTAATCTCCTCATTTTTCTGCCCACAATGAAGCTTGAGAGCATTCCTCTCCTCTGAAGCCTTTGGAGATCAGCCTCACACTGGCTCAATTCGGCCCAGGACTTGGAGAAAGCATGTATAGAGAGGGAAAAGAGTTAGACAAAAAAAGAAAGAATGATACATCAACAAAATAACATAGACATACTCGGTTCAGTAGACGCTGGGCCTCTTCGAAGAGGTTGGATGCATCATTGAGATCGGAGGCATCCTTGACCCCGGTAAAGCAGTCCTAAAAAGGATCTTCCTCGCCTGGGACTCCACCTATTTCGGGAGTCTCCAAAGCCTGAGCATCCCGTATAGCCTATTTGGAGTAGGCAAGAAGGGATGTCGAGTGACCTGCTGTCATTTCCCCAAGTGAGTGGCTCGGGGTGCTCTTTCAACTTGAGGGGTCTCGGGACCAGCCCCTCGGATATACTCGCCGTTGGATGAGAAGCATCTTTGACCTCAGACGACTTGGTGAGCTTGCTCAAATCCTTCTCCAAGGCTTCCTCAGCATGAGGCGGGGCCTCACCAGTCGTCACTGATTCAGTTCCCTTGGAGGTCTCGATGGATCTTCTTACTCGAGTCACAGACATCGAGTCACCATCTTAATTTTTTTCCTCTTCCTCCCTTAATTCTTGGACTAAATGTGCAGGAAGAGAAGCACCATTTGTCCTCTATTTGCTAATCAAGATCTTTTTCTTCTTAGGTTTAGGGTCCTCGGAGGTCGAGGCCTTTCTTCTCTTGTTGTCTTTCCCCAGCTTCAGAGCCGGAAGCATAGCCTCTTCCTCACTAGACGGAGGCCTCAGGGACGCATCCTTGCTACGTTCTACACAAGAAGAAGTTAAGTAAGTGAAAAGAAATATCGCCAATGCATCAGATATGTGAAAGAGGAAACTTACCATGGTTCTTTGCCTCCCATCGGCCTTTTGCAAAATCGCGCCAGCAGCGTTTAGCGTAAGTAGAGGTTGAAGCCAGATTTTGGACCCAGCTCTCGAGGTCAGGGATCGCTCAAGGAATCAAAATGACCGCTGCATGACGAAAGAAAACATTAGACAAAATAGAAAAATAGAAAGAAGCATGGAAATCAACAAGCGAAATAACACTTACGTTTCGAGTTCCATTTCTCGGGAAATGGCATCTTCTCCTTCGGGATGAGATCGTAGGTCCTCATCCAAAAAAATCGGCCCATCCATCCGTGGTCTTTTTCATCATCAATGCTCGAGAAAAAACACCTTGGTTGCCCGACGTTGCAGCCTGATCACTTTGGGGGTTGTATAACCTGATGAGGTGATGGACGGTGAACGACAACCCCTCGGCTTTGCTTGTGAAGAACCAGAGCATGATCACTATGCGCCAAAAGAAGGGGTGTATTTGGCCTAAAGTCACTTGGTATTGACGGAAAAAGTCTATGATGACTGGATCAAGGGGGGCCAACGTGAAAGGGTAAGTGTAACACTTAGGTACCCTTCCACGTGGGTAGTGATGCTATCTTCAGGGGATGTGATATTTACCAATTTGTCCCCCAGTTCTAATCCCTCTTTATTTGCTTGAGATACCCCACGATTATCGAGCAGATATATCTCGATACGTGCTCGCACCGACTAGGGACCGATGGAGGTTTCTTGATATTGAAATCGGACTTAAGGACACAGGGCCGGGAACGCACTCCTCAGGGAGCAGATCCATCAGCGTTTTGTTACCGACCGACCGTGAAGAAGAAGAAGAAGCCTTTTCCTTTTTTTGGAACTGTTTTGGATGTTTTTGCCATTGTATGAGTTGAAGAAAGAAAAAAATAGTAAGATTTGGTGCTTGATACTTGTGGTGAAAACCTAAGGAGCAATGAGAGAGAAGAACTTGAGAGAGGTAAAAGCTTAAAAGAACAGATGAAGGTGAAGGTAAATTTTGATTCAACAAAAAGAAGGCCTATTTATGGATTTAAGGTGACGGTTCAATGGAACTAGTGGTCGACCGCCAACTGCCGCTCATTAATAGTTTGGGGAACTGTACCGACGTGACGTTTCGGTCACTTCCATCGCTTACGTCATGGGGATGGCATCATTGTTTATCGAGGTCAAGAAAATTGAAGGCTCATTTCATTTCTTGTCATTATACTCCAAGAAACGAGGGGACTATCTTTATACGATAAAAATCGAGGCCACCCGATTTTACTATTTGATCGAGACTAGAATGTTGCATCGAAGAAGCTGATGTGTTGAGTTCGGTACCGAAGTCTCTTTCGAGATCGAGGTCGGTATCAACCGAAGCCAAGGGAGACAGACTCCGAGTAACATCTAGATAACTTAGTAACGGAAGGGCGATACATTCGTGATTGGTCGAAGATCATGATGCAAATCTCGAAACGAATCAAATCAGAAGCGGTTAATTAGCTAATTATACAATTTCCTTCCGATTTTAGAGTTATACCATAAGTAGAATTCCTCTACTATATAAAGAGGAGTTCTAATCATCCGTAAGCATCATTATTGACTGAGAAAAAAGCAATACAATTCTTTATTTCTTACTTGTGTTATTGTACATCGGTTTGTTCCATATTTATAGTTCTGGCACGTATCAGCACCTATCTGAACACTGGTTTAATTTATTCATAGTTTAATTCTGTCATTTACTTTCATATTTATCAATTGGTATTGGGCGAAATCATATATCCTTAAAACCACAATATAAGTTTAATTGTTATCCGAATTTTTAGATAAACTGGAAGGGATCACATCCTTAACAAATGAGGCCTAGACTGCGAACATTATGCGTTTTCGAAAAGCAAATACAGACAGGCAAATCGAGGTTAGTGGTGTAGCTAAAGTTAAGTATATCTTATTAGATGAAATCTGCATTGTCTCATTCTAATAAATAGAAAGTTAAATTTGTAATATTGAATAATAGAGAACCAAAAGTGGGAAATAAACTACAGCAGATATACCAAAACTGCATTATTTTATACAAATTGCTTGTACTTTAGCCCCAAAAGTTCATTGACGTTTTCATTTCTTTCTCTGTATGTAGTCATATACTCTGTTTTGGAAGGTCATTCATGCATATATCCATCTCTCATCTTCTATCATTATCGCCTGTTATCCATTTTATGCTAAATCAAACACATACATACACACTAAAAGTCTAAATATAAATCTCAAAGGCTTAAGACATAATTGCCTTTTCTTTTATTACTGTGGATACTATCGCGGTGTTGGAGCAACTTACGCTCACCTGAACTAACTTTACATGACACTTAATATCTCTCACTGTCCCACATGTACAAATATCAAATAATTTTTTTTCACCAACATATTTTCCCACCTTAAATGAAAAGATTGCATCCCTTACTTTTAGTCGGCGTTTGAGTTTGACCAAAATGTTTTTAAAGTCTTTTCGCCAAACTAAATTAAATGATTAGAAGAAGGATAAATCCTAACCAAAGATATTAATTCTAGATCAAGAAGCATAAGCGAGAAGAAGTTAATATGGTTGGAACTAAAAATCGGTTACAATTCTCCATTGAGGTCCATGATATAGGAGGAGGTAATATTTAGGATAACATTAAATAATAATGCAAAGTAAAGGAAGGAGAAAGTTCACCAATCCATTGATGAGATATATCTTCATTTATTTAACAAAGTTGTTTACATGCTAATGTCAGGGCTCTGAGCAATTTCCTTTACATAAAGCAAGCTCTCAGGTCCTCAGCTTTTTGTGAGTGAATATGTGTGTGTTCTTAACCCCCTCTCCCCCTACTTCACTCTCTCCCCTAGTATTTATACAAAATATTTTCATCTACCCAACGGTCCTTAACCAGAGTACCTAAATCTTTTTACCATACTTTGGATTGTCCCTCTGAAACGCCATAGCGTCTACTTCGCCGTGTCGGCCTTCTGAATGTATGACCTCAGCTATAGCTGAGGCACTCACTGTCATGTCGCCTCATAAGTACAACTTCGACTTACTCGACCCATTGTCGTTCCTTCTTATGCGAACTTCTTTTGATCAGATTTTGACCCATACAGTTAGTCCCTCCGCCTATCGGGTTCGTCTTTGCGCGAGCTGGATGGACGGACCTCGCCAGTTCGAATGTTGAGAAACCTGAGCACCTTGGTCGATGGGCGAATACTCCATGGCAAGATAACAATGTGACATTTTGAGAGCTGCACCAGACCGTTGCGTCAGTTTGAAACGTCATTAATTCGTCATGCGTCATTATGGCGCACGTTCCCTATACATTGCATCGTTTCATGTGCCTATTCCATTTTGGAATCGAAATGGCGGCGTTTGGTTTTCCCGCTCAGGGTGCCTGCATCTTTATAAATAGGGGAGAGTTTTTCATTTAGGTGTTGTATTGCCCCATTGATCTAAAAAAATCCCAAATTTCTTCTGCTCCTTCTCTTGGTTCTTATACCTCTCTCTCTTTTCTGTTGAAACCTCTTATCGTCACTACCCACTTTTCCTTAGAATTCTCAATCTACACAACTAAGAAAGAGATGGCTAGTGCACCCTCTAACTCAGACAGAGCCGCCGGCGCACCTGTGCCGGAAACAGAAACACCTTCTCTTGAAGATGGGGTAATCATGGCGGAAGATGCGAAATTTCCAACTGTAGATGAGATAGCCCCTCGCACGGGGAAGGCCATGACTGATTTTAAGAATCCTCCTGATGACGAGTTCACACCCATCGACTCTGAAATGGATGTTGCGGCGCTTACTGCGCTTAAGGCTAAATGGAGGATCCCTGAACATATCGAACTTGTTCCAGCGGGTCGTGATGTTTTGCAGATACACCGCCTGGGATATTGTGCATTTTACGCGTACCTGTTCACCATCGAATACACACTTCCCTTCATTTCTTAGCGGTGGAATTTTACCCCTACTATGAGGTGTGCTCGACTCAGCTCTCTTCGTACATATACAAGCTCTTCCCCATGCTCACCAAGTACGCGGAGCTGGCCGGTCAGGGGATTTCTCTCCAACACCTGCTTCACCTCTTCGTTCCAAATTTTCATAGGTGCACGATGATACATCTACGTCACCGAGGAACCTAGGGCTTGGTGATAAAGATGGATGATAAGACCAATCACCGCTTCTGGGAGAACTTCTTATATGTGAGGACGGAGCACGTGCTGTCGAACCCTGACAGGTTTCCTGAGGAGTGGAATTTCGCCCATAAATTTTTCTTTCTTTTTTTCTCTTCTTTTTTAGAAAGTGGCTGTCTGTTGCTCCCCTCCGGTGATCTGTTCATTTTTTTGTGTTTTTGCAGCCGAGAGGGAACCTCCTCCATTAGTTGCTGAGATCCGCGAGTGGGTGAGACAGGTTTTTCCCCATACGATGGGGATTCGTGAATGGTCGACGTTCCATGAGAGGTTCGGGCACAAGCCTTCCGCTGGTGAGTCATCTCGTCTCGCCCTTAGTCACTTTGGTCTTAGTTCCGCATTTTCTTCCTTTATGTATCCCCTTTTGGGTGAAATTTCTTTTATTTGCAGGTCGGAGAGGAGCGAGGAGAGAAAGTGGGGGCGTTCAAGCTTTGGTTACTTCTCAGATCATGGCTACGCTCAGACCTGGCCGTTTGGCGGCTTCTCCTCTGGTGGAATCTCCGATCCCCGCAGTTTATTTAGAGGATGAATCGCCTCAGGACGATGGCGAAGAGGTTCCATCAAAGAAGTGGAGGATGATGCTTGAGGGGACGCCCTCGATTGAAGGGGCTTCAACAGGTGATCCCCTGTTGGTGGTGTGTGGAGGAAATTACCGAGGTAGGGGGGTAGAACTTAGAGGACGCTGTGATCGTTCGTAATGGTCTCTCAGCAAGGCCGTTCCCCCTCCTCATCCAATGAGAGGGCGAAGGGTGTGGCTATGGAAGATTACAAATTCGCTTCAGATATTTATCACGCGAACATGAGAGTGTTTGAGGAGGGGTCTACTCGGGTCGAGGTGAGAGTAGAGGGTCCTTCTCGCGTGCTCGAGATTCCATCGGATTACGACCTATTGGAGGGTACGGTGGACTTAGTGCCCCAATTCGACCTTCTGTGTTCTGCTGCCGAAAGTAGGTCTCTTCGGGGGATCAGTGATGTTAGCCTATCACGAGGTGTATTTGGGATGGCTTGGGGGGTGAGTTCTTTACTATTTTCTTTGTTTCACGACTTCCATTTTTGCTGAACCTTTCTCTTTTCACCTCTTTTTACTTTTCAGACTTTTATCTTGGAGATCAAGGGTGCTCGTCAGGCTGAGACACGGGCTGCTGTCTTTCAAAAAATGGCTTCAAAATACCGGCGATATCGCGATAAGTTCCGCGAGATGCATGCGCTGCTCAGGGAGGGCGGTAGTCATCAATCCCCTAGGGAGGAGTTAGAGCGGAAAGATGAGGACTTGATGCGGTCCATTGGCAGATGCAACGAGCTCGAGGGGATGCTTAGGGCCAAAGAATAGGATCTTGAGGTAGGAAAGAGGGTTATGGCTGAATGTGTTGATCTCCAGGCAAAGGTGGTGGCCTTGCAGGCGGAGCTTGAGCAACACGCCACCAAATTTTCCAGTCTAAGCGTCAAGTTGTCAGAGACGGCGACTGAGTTGGAGAGGGATGAGAGAGCCCGAGTGTCGGCTTTGGCGAGGGCAGCGACACTACAAGATACTATCCGCATTCTTAGGTCTGAGCGAGCAACTGAGATGGAAACGGTTGCACTGAGGGAGGTGCAGCTTGAGGATCAAATCGATGAGATTGAGAGAGATGTCTCGAACCTAGGCGATCAAAATGTGGCTCTCGAGGATGAAAAGGTGCGGTTGTTGGCTCAGGCTCCTCTTCAAGCACTTGCCCCTGTTGTTGTTCCTCGCCATTTTTACGAGGTGTGGACCCATGCTGAGGCTCAGTGGGATATATACAAGGACTTGTTGACGGCGGGGAGTGTTCCTGAGGTCGCTTTTGAAGATGTCCCTGCTAAAGCACGCGAGGCTCGTATTGCCTGCGGCTATGATCTTTCGACATCGGAGGCCGGCAAATATGATGAGGACGAAAATGGGCTTACCTTTGATGATGAAAGTGTTGATAGGGGGGATGATGGTGGAGGTGAAGCTGCTGGACCGAAAGGGGAAAACAGTGATGGCCTGGATGAGGATAGTGTTGATGAAGCCTTTGTGCTTAGTTTTTCTGTAATTAGTTTTTTTTGGTCTTTTCTTCATTATTGCTGGTTTTCTGTTTGTGGGGGCCCGCTTTTGGCCTTTTGTAAGACACTACTAATTTGTTTCTTTGAATAAAATAGTCAGTTTGTCTTTGGCTGTATGTATTTGGCTTTTCTGTCTGAAAAGATCTTTGGATTTTCTTGTGATGAACCCTGACTTTCAGCTGGGAGTTCAAGCGAGGTCAAATTTTGACTTACATTTAACTCGAGCGAGGTCAAATTTTAGATTGTTAATTCGAGCGAGGTCAAATCTTGACTTGTCATTGACTCGAGCGAGGTCAAATTTTGACTTTTAGTTGGTTTGAGTAAGATTGAATTCTTCTTTCAACTAGCAATGTCCGAGGGTTACATGGGTATTAATTCGAACGAGGTCGAACTTTGACTTGTTAATTCGAGCGGGGTCAAATTTTACTTTTGATTGGCGACGGTGGGGGGCCGTGTAGGTGTGAAGTCGAACGAGGTCGGATATGAACCCTAACGATTCGAGCGAGGTTGAATTTTACTTTCAATTGGCGATGGCCCAGGGCCGTATAGGTGTGAATTCGAACGAGTTCGAATATGATCCGTAATGAGTTCGAATGAGGTCGAACTTTGACTTGTTAATTCGAGCGAGGTCGAATTTTACTTTCAATTGGCGATGGCCTGGGGATGTATGGGTGTGAACTCGAACAAGGTCGAATGCGACCCGTAATGAGTTCGAGCGAGGTCAAAATTTGACTTGTTAATTCGAGCGGGGTCGAATTTTACTTTCGATTAGCGGCGGCCAGGGGCCGCATTGGTGTGAATTCAAATGAAGTCGGATATGACCCGTAACGAGTTCGAGCAAGGTCGAATTTTACTTTCAATTGGCAATGGTCCAGGGCCGTATGGGTGCGAATTTGAATAAGGTCGAATGTGACCCGTAATAAGTTCGAGCGAGGTCGAATTTTAATTTCAATTGGCGATGGCCCGGGGCCATATGAGTGTGAATTCGAACAAGGTCGAATGTGACTTGTAATGAGTTAGAGCGAGGTCAAACTTTGACTTGTTTATTCTAGCAAGGTATAATTTTACTTTCAATTGGCGATGGCCCGGGGCTGTATGGGTGTGAATTCTAACAAGGTCAAACTTTACTTTTAATTGGCGATGGCCCGGGGTCGTATGGGTGTGAATTCGAGCGAGGTCGAATGTGACCTGTAATGAGTTCGAGCGAGGTCGAACTTTGACTTGTTAATTCGAGGGAGGTCAAATTTTACTTTAAATTGGCGATGGTGTTGGAGGCCGTATGGGTTTGAATTCGAATGAGGTCGAATGTAACACATAATGAGTTCGAGCGAGGTTGAACTTTAATTTCAATTGGCAATGGACCTGGGCCATTTGGGTGTGACTTTGAACGAGGTCGAGTACATTTCCTATGTTGGCGTGGTGTGTAAAATCCGCGGAGTCATGTAAGAATGTCACATGCTACCTCACTTGCTTTTTCGTTGGAGAATATTACATGTTGCTGCATGGTCTATGCATGCGTTGGGAGGAGTTCCAGCCTATCTAGTCCCTTTATTGCGCGGCCTGGAGATGTAGTTGACGGGCCGGGTGATGAACTTATTACTTAGGCTTCTAGACATCCTGATCCTTGATTAATTCGGGCGGGGTTCAAATGTAATTTAGTTGGTGTGAGTCGGTGTAGCGCTGTATTGGCAAGTATGTGAGCGAGTTTTACGCACTTATGTTCCGCATGTGTGGGAGAGATTTGCACATTTTCCGAGCTGGCCGCCCAGTCCCAGTCTACAGGGACTTTTTCTTTTTGATGTCAACTTGTTCTAAATCGTTTGCCCGTTGTCTGTAGTATGATATGGTGTTGGGTGTTTTCCTGATGTTCCCGTTTTCTGAAGGGGTCGGAGCATCTTCGTGGAGAAGAAACTTAAAATTTGTATGTCGGCAGTCCCTCGTTCGTGTATTTGGGAGGACACCCATGTATTTGTTCCACTCTTTAAAAAGGAATAACATGTTAGAAACAAATGGAACCATTGGTTACCTCGACTGGTTGGTTGGTGGGTAGAGGGGAGCGTCCACGTTTCTTTCTCTGGCTCTGCTTCGTTGTTGCTATCAGCTTGGTGAAGTCGCTTACCTCAGGGCTTTGTGCTTGAGGGACTTGGGCGAGCTGACACTGTCTCCGCTCCTTTGACTTGGAAAGTCTTCCCGACTTGACTGGCCACGAACTGGAAATCGCAACAACTCATTTTGTTCCATACTCTAATGTTGGTTTTAGATCCGATACCAGCTTTGTGCTTCGCCTCGTCGTTGGTTGAGCCTGGGCATCTCATGGACGGGCGACTTACTTTTCCCATTAAGACCTTGAGTTCGAGTACCCGTTCGGCCCAGTCCCGGGCAAACAAAGACGACAGGAACACAAGACGTACCACAAACATACAGATGGGGCATATTTATCACTCCAGATAATTACATAGTGGGCATAATTCCACATTGTATGAGAGAAGGCAGTATGCATAAGGTATAGATTATATTTGGTGTTAATAGGGCAATAGGACTGCAGACCCGCTCCGTATGTAATGGTCGTAGTCCCGTTCTGACGACTTGTGCTCACAACACACCTAAGCTGCTACCACCGCGCAACGTAGTTCTCGTGTATAAATCAAACACAACTCTAGTTTTGGTGCAAGGATCTAGGTTGATTTGGCGGTGTCAAGGGCCTACCGGAAAGTTTCTTAAGTCTGCGTGCGTAATGAAAGGACGAAACTTCATCGAATGAGAAATAGAACTAGGGTCGCATTTGGATCTCGAGGAAACAAAGACTTTGGCTAGGAAATCCTCGCCGATGGCGCCAAATTGTTTGACCAAAAAGTTTTTTAAGTCTTTTTTCCAAACTAAATCAAATGATTAGATAAGGATAAATTCTAGCCAAAGATAATTAATTCTAGATCAAGGAGCGTAAGAGAGAAGAAGTTAATATGGCTGAAACTAAGAATCGGTTACAATCCTCGATTGAGGTCCGAGATATAGGAAAAGGTAATATTTTGGATAACGTTAAATAATAATGCAAAAAAAAAAGGAAGGAGAAAGTTCACCAATCCATTGATAAGATAGATCTTCATTTATTCAACAAAGTTGTTTACATGCTAATGACAGGCTTCTGAGCAATTTCTTTTGCATAAAGCAGGCTCTCATATCCTAAGCTTTTTGTGAGTGAAGATGTGTGTGTTCTTGAAACCATCCTCTCCCACTTCACTATCTCCCCTAGTATTTATACAAAATATTTTTATCTACCCAACGGTCCTTAACCAGAGTACCTAAATCTTTGACCATATTTTGGATAGTCCCTATGAAACACCATAGCGTCTACTTCATCGTGTCGGTGTTCTGATTGTATGACCTCGGCTATAGCCGAGGCACTCACTGTCATATCGCCTCATAAGTACGACTTTCGCTTACTCGACCCCTTGCCGTTCCTTCTTATGCGAACTTCCTTTGATCAGATTTTGACCCGTACAGTTTGGTCATAAGAAGTGTAAAATTTCAGAAAAAAGTGATTTTTTTTTCAAGTGAAATTGATATTTGAAAACTAGAGTTGTGTTTGGACATGAATATAATTTTGGGTTGTTTTTGAAGTTTTTAAAATTTTCGAAAAATTTCAAAATTCATCTTCAAGTGAAAAATTTAAAATTTATGATCAAACATTGACTTGGAAAAAATATGAAAATTTTTCGAAAAAAAGAAAAAATTTTCTTATGTCCAAACGGGCTTACAGTAGTAAGTATGCCATTTCAACCTCAAAAGGTTTACATTATCAAAGAGATAACAGAAACAACACAAAATATAGTATCACATTGGAAATTGGAAATGAAAAAATTAAAATAATGGGAGCTAGAGTTCTATAGTTGAAGCAGCTAATGAACCAAGCATTCTGAGTTCACAAAATTGTCATCTATGCTTAGAAAAGATTCTTATTTCCGAAGCAGGTAGTAAAAGATTCTATATATACGTAGTGTTACATAGAATGTAAGCTTATACCAAGTAAAAGTATGTGAAAAACTTCTATGTGGAGCATGAGTGTATTACACCTGCTATGTGGAGCCTTGACCCTGTTCCATATCTGAAAGAAGAAATGATCTCTTATAATTAGTTATAATTCTAATAGGAAAAAAATGATCCTACAAAAAGACCAAAATAATTAAAAGAATGTTTATAAAGAAATATAAAATCGATCTAGATCGACTGAAATCAATATTTAATCACATGTATAAAGCGTCTTAAAGTATCTACTAACTTCTTTCCTTTTGAATATTGTCCCTCCCTCCAGTCCCCCTCCCC
>ML413100.1:0-68258 GCA_005239525.1 Nicotiana knightiana | reverse complement strand
CCCCCGAAAAAAAAAACAGTTACAGTAACTAAAAAATGACACATACAAATATGTCATTACATGAGCAAGTCTTAATCATTTCGATTATACAAAGTTGAAACTCTCTACGGTTAGTCATTTAATTCCACAACAGCTACCTTTGATTAATCATATATTCTTCAACCTACACATATCCACGTGTTTATACCTGTCTTCGTCTCTTTTCTTTTAATACTGTGATTGGTTGATCTCGTATTGGAAAACTGTAACCACTTCTTTAATTGATAATTGATTGAATTATGTGAGAATTTGATGTTACCTCTCACAATTATTGTTTACCCAAAAAACGGATAACAAATTGAATTTATACGTGCTTTAAGAACATGTGATTTTACTTGGCACAAACTGAGAAAATATATAAATTGACTGTAAAAAAAAGTAAATGCAAACCAAATGAAACGTATAGTTTTGGCCCTCGAGCTAGGTCGCCCTCGAACCAAGTGAAGATTCTACTGAAATATGAACTAAATAATAGAATATTGAAAGCTAAAAGAAGGTAATGCATTGCTTTGTATTGCGTGAATGTAATCATGTTATGTAAATGATCAGACCCTCTTTCTATAGTAGGGGAGTTCTGCTTTTGTTAAAACTCTAAATACAGTAAGAAATCTCATGATTGGCTAATTAATCGCCTCATCTTTGCCGAGATTTTCGCCGTGATCCTTGCTCGATTACAAATATTTTGATTAACCGTTGCTTAACTAGGTAAACTTCCATCGGTCTTGCTTGATCTCTATTTTGCTTGTCTCGATCTTGGCCGATCTCGACCTTGGTCGGTCTCTGGGTTACGAGCTCAACAATCTAACTTTGCACTATGGTTTGATATAACACGAGGCTGAACCTTGACCCATGATGTTCCAGTCTCGATTACTCATACAAAGGGTAAGCCCGTTTTGACCGTATACAGATAGTCCCCTCGTTTCTCGGGAAGAAGGTGATGAGAAACGATCTAAATTTCCGAACTCCGCTTCAATGAGTGATGACGTCAGCGACGAGGCCGATCATGACGCAAACGACGAAACGTCCCGTCGGTCCAGTTACCAAGACATTAAATGTCTGTCAGTGGCTGGTCGGCCACTACCGATTCTGAACCGTTGCCTGCAACCTATAAGAACCCTAGCCCTTTCGTATTCAAACTTTTAAACTCAACGCTCTTCATGCTCTTACCTTTCCTTCAAAAAATCCCTTTGGTTCACAATTTTCATACCCAAATTTCTTAAACTCTAATCAACCGCATATCATCCCAATTCCATTTTCTCTTGTTCATTAATGGATAAAACTTCCATAACCGTCCCGCAAAAGGAGGTTGCTTCCTCATCATGGTCTGCCGATGATGAGGCTGCGGCGGAGCCACACCCTGAGGAATTCGTTCCGGTAGGGTACCCATTTGTTACAAACTTTAAAATTAAGAAGACCTTCTCGGTGCATGGCCGATGTGAACCGGTCTCGAGGTATATATGCACCATCACTAAAGACATCCTCAAAAAAGTTAAAGAGGAGTGTAACTGGGCGAATAAGGATGTAGTAGTTCCTTCGCCTGAGTAATCGATCACCACTCATGTAGAGGGGTACCTAAGTGTTTACACTTACCCCTTCACGTTGGGTCCCTTAGACCCTATCATCGTCGCCTTTTGCAAGAGATATGACGTCACCCTCGGCCAAATCCACCCTTCTTTCTGGAAAATAGTGAGTCTCATCTGATTCTTCACAAGTAAAATCGAGAGGTGCCCTTTCACCCTCGATCACCTTATGCGCCTTTACAGTCCCCGTGTAATGACCCAACCGGTCATTTTGAGCTCTAATGCATCGTTCAGCGGTTTGAATTCATGAGCAGCTCCATTTCAGGTATTATGACCCGTAGGCATAGTCGGAGTTGAATTTCGGGAAGTTCAGAGTCAAATTGGAAAGAAAAATTCTCATTTCAGAAGCCTTAAGTTGGAGAAATTGACTAAGATTGGAATTTTGAGTAAACGACCTTCGAATCAGGATTTGAAGGTTCCTGCAGGTTCATATGATGATTTCGGACTTGGGCATATGTCTGGATCGGGTTTTAGATAACCCGGGAGCGTTTCAGCGTATATTGTGGAAGTCAGTATTTTGAAGAAAATTTCCTAAGTTTGGCTTGAAGCACATTTCAGTGTTATTGATGTCCGTTTGGGATTCTGAGTCACGAAATAGCTTCGTATGGTGATTCTGGAGTTGGGAGCGCGATTGAAAGTGATTTCGGATGTTCGTAGGTCATTTTGAAGTCATTTGGCTAAAGATAGAAATTTAAAGGTTTTTGAGAAATCTGACCGGAAGTGGAAATTTTGATACCGGGGCCGGAATGCGATTCCAGAAGTTGGAGCATGTCCGTAATGTCGAATATGATTTGTGCGCAAAATTTGGGGTCAATCGGAGATGATTTGATCGGTTTCGGCTTCGAATGTAGAAGTTGGAAATTTTTGAGTTCATAAAGATTGAATTAGGGTGCGATTCGTCGTTTCGGCGTAGTTTGATGTGATTTGAGGCCTCGAGCAAGTCCGTACTATGTTTTGGAACATGTTGGTGTAATAGGACAAGGTCTCGGGGGCCTCGGGTGGATTCCGGGTGGTTAACGGATCAAGTTTTTAGTTTGAAGAAGGCTGAGGTTGTTGTCATCTGGTGTGATCGCACCTGCGAGGCTTGGGCCGCAGGAGCGAAGATTTGGTGGCTTGGCTGGGAGCGCAGGTGCGATGATATTTCCGCACCTGCGAAGGCGCAGACGCGGACAATGGGGCGCAGGTGCGATTTTGGGTTGGAGCTGAGGAAGCCGCAGGTGCGAGAGACTGGTCGCACCTGTGGGAGAGAAGGTGCGAACGTAGGATCGCAGGTGCGGAAATGAGGCTGGGCAGAATGTTTTAAAACCGGGATTTTTGCCATTCCTCTCATTTTTTTCTCATGGCTTAGGAGATTTTAAGAGAGCTTCAAGAGGAAAATTTCATCATCAATGTCAAGGTAAGAAATTTCTTCATGTTTTTAAAGTTAAATACAAGTTATATGCATGGATTAGACATGGAAATTGAAAAATTGGGATTTTGGAGGAAAGACCAAGAAAATTGTATTTCGGATTTCTACCACGAATTTGAGCATGTAATTTAGAGTAAATTGTATATTTGAGTTAGTAAGACCATGGGTAGGATATATCTTCGAGAAATTTCGGTGTCCGGGCACGTGGTCCCGAAGGCATTTTGATCAATTCACTGAGCGGATTTGGGAAAGTATATAGTTTGAATTTGTTACGAGTATTAGAATGAATTTTCATTGCTTTGCCCATTATTTGGTAGTTTTGGGGAGTTGTGCATCCATTGGAGTCGTCGGAAGGCCTTGGAAGCCGGTTATGGAATTTCAGAGTGAGGTAAGTCTCCTTTCTAACTTTGTGAGGGGGAATTGTCCCCTAGGTGAAATAATTAAGTATGTGCTACTATCTGCGGGGGCTACATACGCACGAGGTGACGGGAGTCCGTGCGTAGCTACTATTATGCTTATGTCCGGGTAGTCTAGGACCCACTAGCATGCCTTACATGGTGTACATGTGATCCTGCCAATAATATTAGACTGATAATGCTATTGAATTTGGTAATTTATTTCCTAAGAAGGCTAGAGTGTACCGTTCTTAATCATTTAGAAAGAGAATTGATTTTCTCCGTGGATAATTGCATTCTTGATAAGGTTTTATTATTGAATATTGTTAAACTTGGCAAATGAATTTCGAGAAAAGATTTAAATACTATTTTTGTGACTTTTAAAAGAGAAATTTTTCATTTACTTGAGTATTTATTTTCCCGATGTAGTCGGGGTGGACTGTTTGATTTTGCATGAGTGTGTGTTACCGCTTCGCAATTTACATTCCGCGAGCGGAGTGTGATTTCCCCAACTCTCATGGGAGCGCGCCGTACGCCACGACCGATTGAAAGATTCACTTATGGTTCAGGCCGTTCGACCCTCGACAGTGCATAGATATGATTATTTTATTACAAAGATGCACTTATGGTTGGGGTTGTTTGACCCTCGGCAGTTCGCATATATGATTATTATGATGGCTCAGGCCGGTTTCCTTATCTTATACGCGCATGCTAAATTGTTAATGATTTCATGGACTATTTATGTAAGATATTTGGTGGGGAAATGAAGAAGTAACTGTTTATTTAAGATATTTGGGGGAAAAAAAGTAGTAATTGTTTATTTATTTTCAACATTTATTTGAGTTACATTTATCTTTAATGTTTACTATTTTTATCATCCTCGTAGTGAGTGTCTAATTCGACCTTTCGTCACTGCCTCTTTGAAGTTAGGCGAGCGACTTGCTGAGTACACGTTGTTTTCGTACTCATGCTATACTTGCTGTGCATTTTTATTGCACAGGTATCTTCATAGCGATGTGGCTAGTTTGGAGACTTAGGCGAGCTGCATTATCCGGAGGCGATCCGCAGCTGATAGAGTCTCCCTCGTATTGTAGTATTTTATTTTAATTTCCTTGTCTAATTGTATTTCAGACAAGTTTTGTAGAAATTGTAAAAATTCTTAGAATTTGCTCATGCACTTGTGACACTGGGTTCTGGGATGTGTTTGGGATTTAACTTAATAAAGGGAATGGTTTACCTATCGTATTTATTTGATAAATTTTTATTCCCTATTATAACTTATAAGTGAAAGGTAACGATTTTGGAAAAGATGTTAAACAAGAATTTATTACAACTAATAAATGATTGGCTTGCCAGACGGTGGTGTCCGGCGCCATCACGATCTTAGTAGATTTTGGGTCGTGACAACTTGGTATCAAAGCGCTAGGTTCCCTTAGGTCTCACGAGTCATGAGCAAGTCTAGTAGAGTTTGCAGATCAGTATAAAGACGTCTGTACTTATCTTTGAGAGGCTACATGGCTGTTAGGAGTACTTCCCTTCTTGATTCCTCATCGTGCGATTTAATTCCTTTGAGGATTATGCCCATGTTTCTTCCTACTCAATCTTATACGTCGCAAAGCTCTTGCTATGAATCGAGGATTTGAGGAATTTTAACTATACTAAGGATGTGGTGCGGGATTTTTCCCCCGGCGAAGTTGATTGAGGCTATTGTCGTTGTTCTGTGGAGGAGTAATATGTTGTTGCAACTCAGTAGCTGTGTTTCTGAGAGCCTTAAGGCTATGCTCAGGTAGTGATGATGATTATGATTGGTTATCGCGTGATGTGGGTGTGATGGTAGGATGCTTGCCCACATGTAGGGGCAATGAATGACTTGAAGGGAGGTCAGGTAGTGCCTAAAGGAATGAGTTTAACAAATGGGAGAGTGGCAGCATAGCACAGGAAGTTCAGTGGTAAGATAGCTTCCTATATTGAGGGAAAGTTTGATATTTTTAGTGGATGGTGATTGGGCCTACGAGCTTGAGTTGAAATATGGGTTATTTCGGTGGAAGGTTGGATACAACAGGGAGGAGTTGTTAGGAATAAAGAAGGACGCAATGGGGCGGTGAATTTGAAGATGTTGTAGCGCATTTAGTGGATGTCCATGACGAGCAGACGGACTGGTAAAGTTGGTGGATGAGAGCAGGCTTAGGATGGAATATTGATGTTGTAGGGAGTGTGCATTTCAGCGTCATTGGAAAGTGTCAATTGGTGATTTCCACAGGTGGGTTATCTCCTGTGAGTAGGTTAGCGGTTGTGTGGTTGGCAAGTTTCTGTGAGGGGTTCTGGTGGCTATTCGTTAGGAGGCAGAGTGTGTGAATGCTGCTAGAGAATTTGAGTATTTAGGGAATGCTGACAGGGGAATTCGGAAAAATTGGACGGATTGGCTAAACAAAATCCTGCTAACAAAGGAGAAAGGATCTCAGTAGGGTCTAGAATGGTGCAAAGAGTAGCTTCGGGCTAAGTGGGGGAGTCCCACCGCGTGTAGTTGGGTTGTAGGATAGTCTTCTCATGGGGTTGCGGATTGTCAGCATATTGGCAAGTTAGTACATCTAAGGGAAAGGAGTAGAATGGTAATTGTGCATGGGATTTGACAAATATGTGCACAAGTTGATCCTATTGGACCAGGGTTAGGTTTTGGGAGATTCCGAATTTATGCTTAAGGCATGGGCGAACTGTAGGGTAGTGACTCAGCCATGTGCTTCACTGAAAAGGGTGTTCATGTGCTAGAAGAGCCTTGGGGTTGATTGTCGGGGCCAGTCAGAGTGGGTGACTCTCAATAGCGATCCTAGTGAATTCAAAAGTTAAGAATGCGACGTTTAATGGTTTCAGGCAGCAGTATGATTAAGAGTTGAGCTTTTGCAGTGTAATTTCTGAGGAAAAGGGAAGATGTTTGGAGTGTTCTGTGGTATGTTTCAGCATGCAGTATAGTATTGGGAGAGTGAGAGAAGTAAACTCCGGGGTGTAGGAAGATTATAAGAGGGGTAGGAGACGGGTTGTGAGATTGAGACAGCGTGGTCTCGTGGATCAAGGCCACTCGGGATGACTGATGATTGAGTTTGTTATGAGTTGAATGGGATTACAATTATTTCGAAGGCAATTAAGGATAATTAGAGAGAGGATGGATTGGTTAGCCATGGTTGAAATGGCACATGTACGACAGTGATCAGTTTCGTCAGTGTGATTAAATTATGCATGTGGTTCGGGCAGGTATGTGCGGGGCTTGTCAGCCATCGTAATAGACTTCGTGTGGGGGCATTCGAGTGTTATGTCCTGTCAGGTGTAGGCGGATCCCGAAAGGTTTTATAGTGGTTCAGACCACTACTTAAAGATTCGCATGTTGGGTGATTGTGAGAATTCACTTGAATGTTGTTATTGTTCTCTTGAATTGAGGTAAGTAAGAAGTTTCTATATGATGAGGTGTTTCCCCTGTTAGTGGTTCAGGAGTTATGATGGAATTCTTGCGCAATCTCATATTGGCATGTTAGGTACAGTAAACAATGTGTAACTGGAAGTAAGGGATCGAGGTTGCGGTTCGGTGTTGACAAGGATGTCATGAGATCGGATGAGCAAGAAAGAGTCACTTGAAAGTTCATTGTAAGCAGGTGTTATCTTCAGTGTCACCTGAGATCGATATTCGGGAAGGAGGCTTTGTATCCTGGTCATGCATTCTTGATGGGTTGCAGTATTGGTGTGGTCACTGTTATGGATGTGCAGACTTGTTACCTGGTGTGGAAGGTCATGGGAGCGTAACCACGAGAAGATTGTATAAGTGTGACATGTAGTCATCTGATTGGTTGAAGATTTAGACCGAGTATAAGGAAGTGCAATATTGCTTATTTGAGGATTTATGCTAGGAAGGCGTTCAGTTCAGTTTGTTGTGAATTGTGGGGTGTTTGCCCCGACTATAATGGTTGTTCTTGCGTGTTATGAGAGGAAGTAGGTTATTTTGGACCTAGGTAAGGCTATCATCCTAGTTCCTTGCGAGCGGAATCGGCTTGAAATGTATGAATGGATTTAAACAATATTATGGGCTTCATGCGAGTTAGATGTGTTCATTTCAGTATAACGCTCCTCAAGGAGGGGTGTTGGAATATCAGGTGTTGTTCCGTCGTCGTCAAATTCGTGTAATGTTGTGATTGTGCCGTGTGAGTTTTGAAAGGGCTTGATAATTTCTTGATGTGTTAAGATTCTGCGTAGTGATGATGTTATGTGAGCAGGCGAGCTCTTGAGATTCAGAGTATATATATAGCACCTCAGTTGTGCTCAGGTTTTTGTAGTCTATGGCTCTATCAGTCTCCCCAGGATGGTATTATGCACTTAGCGTGCTTATGATCGATATTCAGTATTTTGTGATAGTAGACAATTCATCTCTGTCTATATTTCCTTATGTGAATTTTATGATGGGATCGGGTGGCATGCCGCCACGGGTATGTTATTTGGATCGGGTTGCACGCCACAACAGTGTGATGATGAGTAAGGTTCCCATTTTATTTTTCTTTTGTTTTACTTTCTATTATTCGAGAAGAGTTCATAATAAGTTGCGTGAGTTGAGTAGTCTTTTCCTGAGTCATTTCATTATGTCTCATGTTCGAGTTATGGTCTATTGGCGCGTTGTGGTATCATGTGAGACTGTTGGTCATGTTTGGGGTGATTTGTTGTCTGAGCAGTTCATACTGGGTGAGACCATATTTATAAATTTGTGATTGGTACGATAAGATTATGTGAATTATATTACAAGGCAATTACAATTATTTGGTTCGTAATGAGATGATGATCTAAGTCAAAAAGGAGAGATTCAATGTTTGGTTAACTATGCAATTGGTTAGAAATTTCTGCATATCTCCTCCATTGTAGTGGTATCACCAGCATTATAGCATGGTGTATATACATATCATAAGGTGCATTGGGAGCATCATATTCGTGAAATTTTAGCTATTAAGGTTCAGGGAATGTCATGGTGGCTAGATGATGAATTATGTTGCATGGTGCTGATTCAGCAAAGGCACCCAGTTGTGTTCTGGTATGTCGTGTGGTAGTTGATACGGTGTCTATGTGTTGGAAATACGCCTGGCAGAGAAATTTCAGGTGTTGGAACTGGATTATGAGCTTATTATATGGATAAAAAGAAGAAATCTTCAGATTTGATCAAGCTAATGTGCTCAACTGGGTTATAGTAGCACGGGCAGGTGCTCGAGGTGTTAGCAATTATTTCAGATAACTCCAGAGCAGTTCCTAGTACGTTCGAGGACAAACGTCGGTTTAAGTGGGGGAGAATGTAACGATCCGACCGGTCGTTTTGAGCTCTAGTGCGTTGTTCAGCGGTTTGAAGTCATGAGCAGCTTCATTTCAGGTATTATGACCCGTATGCATGGTCGGAGTTAAATTTCGGGAAGTTCGGAGTCAAATTAGAAAGAAAATTTGCATTTCGAAAGCCTTAAGTTGGAGAAATGGACTAAGATTGGAATTTTGAGTAAACGACCTCCGAATCAGGATTTGAAGGTTCCTGCAGGTTCGTATGATGATTTCGGACTTGGACGTATGTCCGGATCGGTGTTTAGATAACCCGAGAGCATTTCGGCGTATATTGTGGAAGTTAGTATTTTGAATAAAATTTCGTAAGTTTGGGTTGAAGCACATTTCAGTGTTATTGATGTCCGTTTGGGATTCCGAGTCTGGGAATAACTTCGTATGGTGATTTTGGAGTTGGGAGCGCGATCAGAAGTGAATTCGGATGCCCGTAGGTCATTTTGAAGTCATTTGGCTAAAGATAGAAATTTAAAGTTTTTGATAAATTCGACCGGAAGTGGAAATTTTGATATCGGGGTTGGAATGTGATTCCGGAGGTGATTTGACAGGTTTCGGCATCGAATGTAGAAGTTGGAAATTTCTGAGTTCATAAAGATTGAATTAGGGTGTGATTCGTCATTTCCGCATTTTTTGATGTGATTTGAGGCCTCGAGCAAGTTCGCACTATGTTTTGGAACAGTGTTGTGTAATTGGACGGGGTCTCGGGGGCCTCGAGTGGATTCCGGGTGGTTAACGGATCAAGTTTGGAGTTTGAAGAAGGCTGAGGTTGCTGTCATCTGGTGTGACCGCACCTGCGAGGCTTGGGCTGCAGGTGGGAAGATTTGGTGGCTTGACTAGGAGCTCAAGTGCGATAATATTTCTGCACCTGCGAAAGCGCATATGCGGACAATGGGGCACATGTGCGATTTTGGGCTGGAGCTGAGGAAGCCTCAGGTGCAGGAGATTGGTTGCACATGCGGGAGCGCATGTGTGAAGGTAGGATTGTAGGTGCGGAAATGAGGCTGGGCAGAATGTTTTAAAACCAGGATTTTGGCCGTTCCTCTCATTTTTTCTCATGGCTTAGGCGATTTTAGGAGAGCTTCAAGAGGGGAATTTCATCATCAATGTCAAGGTAAGAAATTTCTTCATGTTTTTAAAGTTAAATACAAGTTAAATGCATGGATTAGACATGGAAATTAGTAGAAAAATTGGGATTTTTGAGGAAAGACCTAGAAAGTTGTATTTCGGATTTCTACCATGAATTTGAGCATGGAATTTAGAGTAAGTTGTATATTTGAGTTAGTAAGACCATGTGTAGGATATATATTCGAGAAATTTCGGAATCCGGGCACGTAGGCCTGAGGGCATTTTGGTCAATTCACTGAGCGGAGATGGGAAAGTATATAATTTGAATTTGTTACGAGTATTAAAATAATTTTCATTGCTTTGCCCATTATTTGGTATTTTTGGGGCGTTGTGCATCCATAGGAGTCGTCGGAAGGGCTTGGGAGCCGATTATAGAATTTCTAAGTGAGGTAAGTCTCCTTTCTAACTTTGTGAGGAGGAATTGTCCACCTAGGTGAAATATTTAAGTATGTGCTACTATCTGCATGGGCTACGTACGCACAAGGTGACAGGAGTCTGTGCGTAGCTACTATTATGCTTATGTCCGGGTAGTCTAGGACCCACCAGCATGCCTTACGTGTTGTACATGTGATCCTGCCAATAATATTAGACTGATAATGCTATTGAATTTGGTAATTTATTTCCTAAGAAGGCTAGAGTGTACCTTTCTTAATAATTTAGAAAGAGAATTGATTTCCTCCATGGATAATTGCCCTCCTGATAAGGTTTTATTATAGAATATTGTTAAACTTGGCAAATGAATTTCGAGAAAAGATTTAAATACTATTTTTGTGACTTTTAAAAGAGAAAATTGTCAATTGCTTGAGTATTTCTTTTCCCGATGTAGTTGGGGTGGACTGTTTGGTATTGCATGAGTGTGTGTGACCGCTTCACAATTTACATTCCGCGAGCGGAGTGTGATTCCCCCACTCTCATGGGAGCGGACCGTACGCCACGACGGATTGAATGATGCACTTATTGTTCGGGTTTTTCGACCCTCGACAGTGTGTCACGCCCCGAAATCCAACCATCGGGCCGTGATGGCATCTAACGTTGAACCCGCTAGCCAAGACAACGTGTATAGATAAACTAGCACATTAATATCCATTTAATAGGATAAACAAAATGATTCACAATTTAACAGCGGAAATAAATATGGTTTCAAGCTAAATAAGGACAACATAATACAACAACGCGTAAATTTTTTCCAAAACCTGGAGTCACAAACTCACGAACTGTCTGTAAGAGTGCTAAATACAAGTCTGAAAAAAGAATACATAGTTGTCTCTGAAACTAGAGGAAAAACGGGACAGAAGTGAAGACAAAGGGATGGAAGAGACGCCAAGGCCGACGAACACCAGCGGGTATACCTTAAGTCCTATAGGATAAGCTGGAAGACACTCCCACTAATGATGTCCTCCGGGTCCGGCTGCATAATCTGCACAACATAAAGAAGTGCATGTGTAGAATCAGTACAACTGGCCCCATGTACTGAGTAAGTGCCAAGCCTAACCTCGGTGAAGTAGTGACGAGGATAAGACACGACAACAAAATGTACCTGTGCAGTTCAATATTATAGCAAAAACTAAACAAGAATACAATTACGAGGAGAACATGCTGGGGGTAAGAGATAGCAAATACTGAAATGACAGCAATGAAAACAACAGTCTGAAATATCTGAAAATAATAACGGGAATTGAAAAAACGGATTAAACATTGAAAGATGCGGCAGTGCATGTCCCCTCGTGCATAATAATAATATAAAACATGGCACAGAATGTCCCCTCGTGCATAATAATATAAAACATGGCACGGAATGTCCCCTGGTGCATAATCAATATAAAAATGGCACAGAATGTCCCCTGGTGCACAATCAAAATAAAACATGGCACGGAATGTCCCCTCGTGCATAATCAATATAAAAATGGCACGGAATGTCCCCTGGTGCATAATCAATATAAAACATGGCACGGAATGTCCCCTCGTGCATAATAATATCAAACATGGAACGGAATGTCCCCTCGTGCATAATCAATATAAAACATGGCACGGAATGTCCCCTCGTGCATAATAATATAAAACATGGCACGAAATGTCCCCTCGTGCATAATAATATAAAACATGGCATGGAATGTCCCCTCGTGCATAATAAGATAAAACATGGCACGAAATATCCCCTCGTACATAATAATATTAAACATGGCACGAAATGTCCCCTCATGCATAATAATATAAAACATGGCACGTCATTACCCTTCGTGCTTTAACACTCTTCCTCACCCAAACAACAATCACAAACAACCGGCAAGGGAGTAAACAAAATAGAAATAGGAATCCCAGCAAGGGAACAATAACAGTAATCTCAACATCCCAGCAAGGGAGACAATATCAAACAATGCACGGCATCACCCTTCATGCTTTAACACTCTTCATCACCCAAACAACAATCACAAACAACGGGCAATGGAGTAAACAGAGTAGAAATAGGAATCCCGGCAAGGGAACAATAACAGTAATCTCAACATCCCAGCAAGGGAGACAATATCAAACAATGCACGACATCACCCTTCGTGCTTTAACACTCTTCCTCACCCAAACAACAATCACAAACAACGGGCAAGGGAGTAAACAGAATAGAAATAGGAATCCCAGCAAGGGAACAATAACAGTAATCTCAACATCCCAGTAAGGGAGACAATATCAAACAATGCACAGCATCACCCTTTGTGCTTTAACACTCTTCCTCACCCAAACAACAATCACAAACAAGGGCAAGGGAGTAAACAAAATAAAAATAGAAATCCCGGCAAGGGAACATCAATTAAAAGAATTAAATCCCGACAAGGGAACTATACAATGATGACCTGGCAAGGGTATATTTCAATAACTCTTTCTCTTTCTTTCACTTTCATTTCCATTATTTATTATATTACTTGATACAATGCTCCCAAGAATGTAATTACCTCATATCCCTTCACATGCCCTTTACATCATATAGAAATCATCAATTAGGCATAGAAATTACAACAAAGTCAGAATATTCACAATATAGGGACTCACGGTCATGCTAGATACCAATGTATAGATACTCGTCATCATGCCTATACATCGTATTTGACAATTAGTAGATAGAAAATAATACTCAACTCCTATTCCCTCGAGCTAAGGTTAGACCAAACACTTACCTCGGGTCCAAAATATAGCAATCAACCCTCTAACGCCGCCTTTCCTTTAGAATTCAACTCCGGAATGGTATTATCTAGGCATAATCAACTCAAGTATATCAATAAGGATTCAATAATTCAAATACATAGCCTAATTACCCATTTCCATGCATTCTTCCAAAATAACAAAATTTGACCCCGGGCCCGCTTGGTCCAAATACGAGGCTTGGACCAAAACCACGTCACCCATTCACCCAGGAGCCCGAATATATAATTTGTTTTGAAATTCGACCCCAAAACGAGGTCTAAATCAAGAAAATTCAAAAGGGCATAACTCTACCCAAATTTCCAATTTTCTACTCTAATTTGCATGTTTTAGGCTTAGGAATTCATTAGATATAGACGAAAAATGAAGGAAACGAGTTAAAATTTACTAACCCAAGAAGTTTTGGTGAAGGATGGCTTCAATGGGTACCTAAGGACCTTGGAGACGATACATTTCGTGAAAACTTATGAAAAATCCCGAAGCTACTGTCCTGGAAATATTTATATACCACTGGGAAAAATTGCCCTTCGCGTTCGCGAAAGGGAGGTCACGTTCGCGAAGGGTAGACTGGGCAGACCATCGCGTTCGCGGAAATATGAACACGAACGCGAAGATTAAAAATGCTGGGGTCCGGAAATTGGCCTACGCGAATGGGTGGGACATCATGCGAACACGATGAAGAAGACATGCAAAGCTACGCGAACGCGGTCAAATGTATGCGAACGCGAAGAGGAAAAGAGGGCTAAGTCCTCAGGGTCCAATAACTCTACGCGATTGCGAGGAAATGGATACGAACGGGATGAACGAAAAGCTTAACGTTTCGCGAACGCGGGAGAGCGTCGCGAACGCGAAGAACAAATGGGACCTGCGACAGCTGAAGCAAAACCAGCGATTTTCCTAAGTTCAAAATCACTCCGAGACACCTCCGAAACACTCCCGAGCCCTCGGGGCTCCTAACAAATCACATGCACTAACTCAACAACATCCTACGAAATTAACCGTGTGATCAAATCGCCAATATAATAGCAAAAACAACGAATCAAACCTCAAAATCACTAGTTTTTATTCAAACTTCATAAACTTTCAAATTTAGAGTTTTAAGTCCGAAACACGTCAAACGACGTCCAATTTCAAACAAACTTCACAGAAATATCTTAAACCACATATGAGACATGTATCGGGAGTCGAAACCAAAATACGGGCCCGATACCAACACATTACCAATTTCTATTTCAGTTTTCTTTATAAATTTAAGAGAAAAACAGTTTCACTCAAAAATTCATTTCTCGGGCTTGGGACCTCGGAATTCGATTCCGGGCATACGCCCAAGTCCCATATTTTCCTAGGGACCGTCCGGGATTGTCAAATCACGGGTCTGGGTCTGTTTACCCAAAATATTGATTGGAGTCAAATTTACTCATTTTAATATCAAATTTTAGTGTTTTTCACAGATTTTCATATTTAAGCTTTCCGGCTACGCGCTCGGACTGCGAACGCAAATCGAGGAAACTACATATGAGATTTTCAAGTCCTCAAAAGTACGGAATGGGTAATAACATAGGTGATGACCCCTTTGGGTCGTCACACAGTGCATATATATGATTATTTTATGGCAAAGATGAATTTATGGTTCGGGCCGTTCGACCCTTTGCAGTGCACATATATGATTTTTATGATGGCTCAGGCCGGTTGTCATTATCCCGTATGCGCATGCTAAATTGTTAATGATTTCATGGACTGTTTATTTAAGATATTTGGGGGGAAAATGAAGAAGTAATTTCTTATTTAAGATATTTGGGGGAAAAAGAAGTAGTAATTGTTTATTTACTTTCAGCATTTATTTGAGTTACAATTATCTTTAATGTTTACTATATTAATCATCCTCGTATGCCTATTACTGATATCATATTATGCTAAATTAATTTGTTGGGACTTAGTGAGTGTCTAATTCGACCTCTCTTCACTACCTCTCTGAGGTTAGGCGGGCGACTTACTGAGTACACGTTGTTTTCTTACTCATGCTACACTTGCTGTACATTTTTATTGCACATGTACCTTCTTAGCAATATGGCTGGTTTGGAGACTTAGACGAGCTGCATTATCCAGAGGTGATCCACAGCTCACAGAGTCTCCCTCGTATTGTACTATTTTATTTTAATTTCCTTGTTTAATTGTATTTCGGACAAGTTTTGTAGAAATTGTAAAAATTCGTAGAATTTGCTCATGCACTTGTGGCACTGGGTTCTGGGATGTGTTTGGGATTTAATTTAATAAAGGGAATGGTATATCTGTCGTATTTATTTGATAAATTTTTATTCGCTATTATAACTTATAAGTGAAAGGTAACGATTTTGGAAAAGATGTTAAACATGAATTTATTTCAACTAATAAATGATTGGCTTGCCTGACGGTGGTGTCTGGCGCCATCACGACCTTAGTAGATTTTGGGTTGTGACACCCCGACTCTACAGAGGAGGACTAATCAGGCTTGCCCGTCGGGTCAGTAGAGCCCCATTCTCCAGCATAGACGAAACTCAGGATCAAGGCTGGATGGGGGGATTTATCCGAATAAGGACTTCGGACCTGATCCCCGCTGAAGACATGTCGTTCTCTGAGAAGTGGAACATGAAACGTAAGTACACTTTACCTTGAATTTTCAATTTGCTTTTTCACTTTCTATCTTCTTTCCTCATCTATGTTTTGGTGTTGCAATTGTGACCCAAATGCCAGACCCAATTCCAGAACTAAAGCAATGGGTCGAGGGGCTGGTGTCACAGACACCCTACTCCGAAAGTGGCTGGATGGAGTTGTCAAAGGGTCGATGGGAGGGCCGTAGACATTGTATGTTTCTATCTCGGAATGTTTATCGTTTTGGCCTTTTCTCGAACTAACTTGTCTTTTTTTCTTTTGTAGGTCTCGGGAAAGATGTTGCAATGAGACCCCCTTATGGTGATGAAGAATTCCTTCCCCAACAACCAGCTCCAATGCAGGCCAAGGAGAAAAAGAGAAAAAGGGCTCCGAGTTCCCTGGGCTCAGAAAAGAAAAATTCATCGAGGAAGCCCCGCAAGCCTAAGGCGGACATTGGTTTCATATCCTCAGACTCGAACTGCCAATTAAGGAATGAGTCTGAAGATGAGGAAGAGGATAATTCCAAGTTGGTGGCCCGTGTGCGGGTTAGTGCTTCAGTACAAATGTCTTCTGAACCGAAGGAGGTTGATGTGGGAGCTTTGGCCGAAGTTCCTGAACCAGAAAGGGTAGAGGCCACTCTGTCCCCAGCCAAGACGGTCGAGAGAGAGACCGGGGGTGAGGCTTCACGAGCAGCGGAAGAGGTCCAGAGGGACGAGCTTAGAGTGATTGACATTTCGGGATCCCCTCAGGTTTCAGATGCCATGATCTGTGAGGCCAACACGTTGGAAAGCCGCTCTTACGAGGGTCTTCAGGGGGCAACCGATATTTACTGCTTCTTGGACGGGATTAAGTCTATTGCCTCGGAGGATATCACCGGGTTTGGCGATTTACCGGTGCCAAAGAGGGTACCGTCATCGGGCGCTACTAGATCTTCATCTAGCCCGAGACTAGTGGATCGATTCCTGGCCCCAAGTGCTAACCCAGGCCGCAGGTGGAACATAGTGCTTACTGTCCTGGAGGATGCTTAGGTCTACTCTACCCCCATAGAAATTACTAGCTATCTTAGAGGCTTGGTGATTGAGGAGGACCAAGTCGTGATGAATGCGGTCGGAGCTGCTTGTCTATTTTGTCACGGCCCAAATTGATGGTCCATGACGAGTGCCTGAGTCCTACCTGTCGAACACTCCTAAGCATGCGTCTATGATATAAACATGAATTAAGGGTAGGTCATGAATAATATATGTCAATAAACTACTGAATTACATAAATAACATACGTGAGAAAAAACAAGTCCCAAAGACATATATACATATACATGCGGAAAACGCTAGGGCGAGCCGACAATGCTGCTATAGACATTTATATATCCAAAACTAGAAGCCGACAAGGCCGCATACTATCCAACTATACATGACTATCTACAGACCTCTATTAGAGTGTACAACTGTATAAAAGACGGGACTAGGCCTCGTCGTGCCCATAGATGTATACAAACACATCGTACCAAAACTCAAAGACGCTCCGAATCAAATGGACCATCAGCCTGTCTACCTGCACCTACCGACATGAAATGCAGGCCCCAGAAAATAGGGGCATTAGTATGAATAATGTACTGAGTATGTAAGGCATAAAAATCAGAACATAAAAGACATAAATAAAACATAGAGTAAAGAATTCTAGCTGTGAGTCTAAATAACTTTGTGAATCCTGAAACATTTATAATGCCATGCACATGCGTATAAATGTCGTATCATGCATAGGTATTGGTGTACATATTATCATCAAGCCACTGAAAGCATCCCATCATATCATCTCGGCCACTGTGGACAAAATCATCAACATATACCAGCTGATCAGGTGGTGGTGCGTATATAACACCGTAATCTTTTCCCCATATACATATAATATATGCGTACATAATGTCATCTGGTTATGGGTGGTCAATTTCCATGTATAAATGAATGAAATGCATAAGAAATACGTTAATAAGATTTCTCAGAATGTTTATCAGATCAATATGCCTTTCGGATAAACTTTATCAACTACGTACTTTTTCTGAGACCCATGAACAGAAGATATAATGACACACGGGAAATCAAGAATATAAGCATCTCTAGTAATCATATGAATAGAGTCATTTATGAAAGTTGTGCGTTTACTCGTTTCGTTTGTATCATACGGATCATGCCAAAAAGAAAGAAGGGATATCCTTAACATACCTGAGTCGATTCTCTTGACAATTCCTCTAACACATGTCTTTGAGAAATACACGCAACGATGGATCGAAGTAGGAAGAAATCCGTATGATATTCTTGAGAAAGATTGTACCATACTCCCTTAGAATTGCAAATCCCGTTGCTAGTACGTAATATAATCTCGTATGAATTTTGTTGTAGATGACCCGTTTAGCAAGCTTGGAATCACACCTTAATAATGTAAAGAGATCTCTTAAAATTGTGAGCTCCATCCGTTACTTTGTATCTACATATAAGCACCTCTCTTTGTGAATTAGATAGGTCTTATACCTTAGTGAGTGTGAGTCCCACTTAGGAGATGACTTAGCCACAACAAATCTTCTAAATGTGCCACCTTTTACATGAGTTTAAGAGTCACAATTACCTAAAGCAAAAGCTACCACGTTGAGGCCCATTAATCTTATCCAAATATCTTAATTAATTAGTTAATCTCCCACTCAAATCAATAATTACCCAATTATCCACAAAAATAATAATTATCTCAAATTATTGTAAATATACTTACTTTTAACACAGTTTATGTACCCTACTATCATGGTCATGTGGTACCTTATATGGCACTAATCCATAAATACCGGGTATTATAGGTAGGACCGTATTTTATCCAAATTGATAACCTTCAACAAAACTCATTTTCTTTGATTTTATTTAACCTTTAACCTTCACGACACTTACTTATCGCCTGTTATAAATAACATAAATGCGTATAACCTCAAAAATAATTTCATCCTCGAGTCTACGTCGATTAACTTATGACGAAACTTTAACGTACGAAAACACGAAATGTAACATCCTTCCCTCCTTAGAAACATTCTTCCTCGAATGTTTAACTCCCTGGGATTTATATAAATTTTCGCATAGTCGCCTTTGTAACAGTAATACTATCAACCCTTCCTGTTGTCACACCTCCTTTTTCTTAGTGGTGGGATAAGGGAGTTTTTTAATTTAAGTGACATTATTCGAATTGGGATTATTTAATTAATTTAAGATTCGCCACTCGAAATTATTTTTTTACGGTGTTCCGAGTCACCATTTATTTTAAAATTTCAAATCGAGGAAATTTGACTTTGTTTAAAAAAGTCTGCGAAACCAGAAGACCGGGTAAGGAATTTTGTTAACCCGGGAGAAGGTGTTAGGCACTCCCGAGTTCTGTAGTTTTAGAACGGTCGCTTAACATTTTATACTTGGCTTAGATTTTTTAATTACTCATTTTAGGACCTATGTGTATTTTACCTTTTACCGCTTTTAATTACTTGATTATTCGTGATTACAGAATTATCTTGAAACGAGTCATGCGTATGCGTACTCGTTTTGTTTCATATGTCAAAGTCATGTCACACGTACATGTATACAACTAATAGCACTTTATTGTTATTAAGATTGTTTGGCCAAAGTCACGCGAATGTGTACCTGGATTTATCTTGAAATATTGCTTGTGTCACACGAATGTGAATACTATTAATCACGATGATATTTTCAAACACGCCTAAAGTCATTTCTACGATGTTTATTGTCTTGTCCTAAAGTTTGAGATAGAAGAAGGCCTAATAGTCATCGAGGTCATTCATAATAAATATTGTTCCAGCTTTAAAAGCTGCCAACGAAATCAGTAACTACATATTCATGACTTAAAGAGCTATTCATTATTGAAGGCCTTAATTGTAATAATCCAAATATTTTTATATTCTTATAAATTATAAAATTTAAGAATTTCAATTAGTAAACTAATGGTAGGAAATTTATTACAATATATATATAAAATAGTGTATTAAACAAATAGTTAATGGACTAATTACATATTACAAAAAAAAACTGGAGATAAGTAGCTTTAGATAAAAAAAAAGAATAACACATGGGCCGAACCCATCTTTTTCTTTTTACGTGTAAAATAACTTAGGGTGTAGAGATGATAATTGTTACTTTTAGTAGTAGATAGAAAATATGCACAAGAGCTTGGGAAAAGAGCGGCGGCGCACAAAAAGATTATTTGGGGAGATTTTTCAATATATTCAAAAGCTTCAGGTACTATTAAATTTTGGAATACAATTTCAATTTATCTAGGCCAAGTAGTAATTATGAGATAGTATATCAATCATGATATGGTAATGATTGGAGCAATTATAATCAAGTGTAAGAATATGAGTTCAGACTGAGAAATAGTTATTAAGGGATCAAATTCGGACATCACCCATAAAGATACTGTTTGGTATCTTTAGTTTTAATATATTTTAATTTTTATTCTAGAATTATTATTATTACTCTATATGTACTACTTTATGGGGAAGTGTATTTAATATTAAATAGAGGCAGATATAGAGATATGTTTATATTTTTAAGAATATGATATTTGAGATATATAGTAATAATGTTTAATTACAAGCTTAAAATTTAGGAAAAATGAGAATTGAACAGTCAATTGGCAATCAGATTGAAACTTAACATGTATTTGATCGCATAAGATTATGAGTAATCATTTTTTTTTTTTGAGATTTACTTTAAGATTTGCTTAGTTGACCTATAATTAACTTTAACTTTGACTTGTCCAAATATTATGAATATGGTTCACCTGAATTAATTTAGACATGTTATTTAGTATTTTGGATAGATAGAGGACATGAAGACTGTTTGGTTGGTGTTCAAGACGTTGCAAGATTGGGATACATGTCGTTAGTGAGGTAAGTGAGACATTAAACTTTGATTCTTGCTTTTATAAAACCCGATTTAAAAATGCATTTTCTCTGCCTGGTCCATGTGTTGGGACAAGCGTGCGCTTGGTAGAATCGGTGGTCTTAGACCAGCCGCAAATATATTATTTTATGGTAATATATATATATATATATATAGTTTTATAAGTTGTTTGATACTTTGATACGGCTGTGAGCCATGATGTTAAGTTTGATACAGTTGTGCGCCATGATATTAAGTTTGATACAGCTGTGCGCCATGATGTTGAGTTTGATACGGCTGTGCGCCATGATGTTGAGTTTGATACAGTTGTGCGCCATGATGTTGAGTTCGATACAGCTGTGCGCCATGATGTTGAGACATTGTATATGCCTTTGTACATCACCCCAGCATTGTGTATGCTTTTTGATATATTTGAGGCATTGTGGTGCCGTTGTGGACTCGTAGATGTGTTGGTAAATTTCTTTCATTGCAATTATGATATGTACTCTTGTTGGTTAATTCTTAATAACTCTGTTGATACACATATATTGAGTTATTGTATAATGATCATATTTGCTATATCATTCGTGTTGTGGTGTGTTTGTATTTTCTAACACCTGTTTCATAGGTATTTAAAGTGGCGGGTCGAGGATCTTACTGGGTTATATTTAGGTATAACTCACTCTTTACCTGCATCTCTATGCAGATACCGTTGCGGGAGATAGAGCTAGTGACTGACTAGTTTGTTCGAGTGGATCCTATTGCCGAGGTGAGCCACCACATTATTCGTGGAGGCTTTCGTTTCAGACTTACCTAGCTCGTGTTAGTTATTTTCTTTTTTTTTTGACCCGTCGATAAAACTCATGTTACTCTATTAGATGCTCCATGGTCTTAGTGTGGGATTTAGGCTAGAGTTTCATTATTTGAGTGTTGGTTTTTCTATCGATTGATTAAGGTATTGAGCGATAATCATTTCCTCTTTAATTATTAATAATATTATTAGGCTTATATTTTTCTCTCTCAGTGTTTGCGTAAATGGTTAAATGTTAGAGAAAGGGGTTTGCTTGGCATGCTGTATTAGCTGAGTGTCAGTCACGTCTAGGGGTAGTTTGGGATGTGACATTAATCTTGTTCTAAGTGTTAACAAAGAACTTATCTATTTTGTTATTTCTGATAGTATCCTTGCAAATTAACAAGTCTAATTATGTGCCATTTTTTGTAGAAATCCTCAAAAGTGAAATCACTTCTAGTCAAAATTATGATAGCTTTTCCATTAAAGACAACCTTGAGCTGAAATAAAAACTATTGATTTTTGAAAAAAAGAGAAACACAGAGATAGGCATCTGATAAATCATCACCGTCGAGCCAGCACAGGAAACTTGTTCAAATACTTCTAAAATTAGACAACTTATAAGGTTAGGGGGAATAATAATATGTAACCAAACAGATATAAACATTTGCTATTTCAAAATCTCCCATCTGAATTTTCGAAATTACAACTTAATGGAGCCATTAACATACCAAGCAATCGATTGAGACCAAATCAAAATTACCGTTACTCACTCAAATCAAACATTTAACATATGTGATTCAAAGAGATAATATCCTTAAATCTCAAATCGTTTTCCAGTAATTAAAATCTAATATTCATCCATTATATAATCACTGTTCGAATGAACTCAAACATAATTAATGGACAATTTCAGCTTAACTTTCAACTTGAGCAAATAAATGAATTTGATATTAAAAGAGAAAACAAATATGGATGAATCTATAAACTAGCACTCTGAATACACAAAATTCGGCCATAAATATAGAAAGAACAAATCACAACTTCAAGTTCATATTTGATAATGATCTCAAATGAATGATTACATACCTAGCAGCAAAGAATCCAGAAGAAACAATGGCCAAATAAAGTCTGAAATGGTGAATGAACTCGGCAACACAGAGGCAGCAAAAACAACTTCAGTCTCAGATGAAAACCAGCTTTTAAAACCCGGAAAAATGACTGAGAAGGACTCTTTGACTCAACCAAAAACTGAGGATCAGATAGATGCAAGAACTTCAAACAAAGTGTCTCGGATTAGCGCGTGTTTTCTTCGAAAATTTTAGATTTGGTTTTGAAATTTAAAGAGTCTCTTCTTTTTGCAGATCCGTGTATGTGTAGATGAGTGTGTGTGGAGAGGTGGACTGTTGGGATTTGGTTTTGAGAAGAGGGGATGGCGGCTCCTAAGTTTTTAGGTGAGGGCTCTGTTTTTTGTTCCGAGGAGGGAGGGGATTATGATTTTTTTTGTTCAGAGAAAGAGAAGGGAGTCCACGGAGGAGGGACGACGGCGCCCTTTCTTAATGGAGTTGTTAGGGTTTTTCCATGGGGTAGGGGATCATATCTGGTTTTCTTTTTTGTTTCTTTTGTATGTTTAGATGGAGAGTGAGAGATGGGGAAGAAGATAGATGGGGAACGACGGCCCTTCTCTGTCTCTAGGGTTTTATATTTTTGGGGTGTTCCTTTGGAGAAAATGAAGAGAAAAGGATTTTAGGGTTTTCCAAAAATGGTCCGTCTATTTTTTTTGGAAGGGTAGGAAATTAATTAGAGCCCGTTTGAATGAGCTTGTTGTAAGTGACTTTTAAGTCAAAATTCATAAGTTAGGAATTCTAACTTTTTCCTTTTTCCTTTTGGCTTATTTTTATCATTTTAGCTTAAAAAATAAGTACTTAAAAGTACTTTTTACTTTATCCAAATACTACAAAATGGCATAAAAATTATTTTGACTTAAAAGCACTTAAAATAAGTCAATTCAAACGGGCTCTTAGTAAGAGTTCTAGGTTAGTGGGATTAGGCTGGCAGGTCTTTAGACCTTGGGCCTCTCAATGAATCGGCCCAAACAAAATTCAGCCTACTTCCTTCTTTCCTTTAATTTTAAAAACCACTATTTTATTTAAATACTCCTATTTCACAACCAATTAACTTGATGAGCTATTTTATAACAATTAATTAAATTAATTAGCTAATAATGCATGTAATGTTACTACATATATTTTGTTGTAATTTGCATGTATTAATTCTAATAATTAAAAAGTAATTAATTTCTAAAATGCAAATTAAACTTAAGATGACATAAAATGAAAATGTGACAATTTTTTATGATTTTAAAATATTAAAAATGCATGACAATGCAACTAAATTCATATAATCAATTTAAAAGAAAATCCTAAAATTCAATAAATTCAAAAACAAATAGGCGAAACCTATTTTTTGTGGATTTTGTAGGAATGTTCTTCTGTAGGGCAAGAATTAGCTGCTCACACCTGTAGAAAACTTAATAATTCTATGCCATATAGGAGCACAATAATCAGTAACGACGATGGTCTCACACGATCAATGATAATGCCTAACACTAAAAGCCATACACGTACCTTAAGGTTGTGATGTCTCAGTCGGATCCTTCTTTGGAAGAGGAAACAAGTGAGGATATCTAGACTTCCTGTCTTCTTCAGCTTCCCAAGTCATTTCTTCCACATTATTATTTCTCCAAAGTACTTTTACCAAAGCTATGTCTTTAGTCCTCAATCTCAGAAAACCTGTCTTTCTTGTATAGTTTCCTCATATAATAGCTGCTTTGTGACCTGAACATCGTCAAATGACACGATTCTGGAAGAATCTCCGATACATTTACAAAGCATAGGCATATGAAAGACTTGATGTACAAACTCAAAGTTAGAGGGCAAGTGTAACTCATATGCTACCTGGCCTACCTTGCGTATGATCTTATATGGTCCAATGTACTGAGGGCTAAAATTTTCCTTTCTTACCGAACCTCACAACGCCTTTCACCGGTGATACCTTTAGGAATACCCATTCATCAACCTGAAACTCCAAGTCTTGTCGTCGATTATCCGCATAAGACTTCTGACCGCTTTGAGTGGCTAATAGCCTTTCATGTATAAGCTTAATCTTCTTGATTGCCTTTTGTACCAAATCTGGTCCTATAGGCGACTTACACTTCCATCTATACAGAGCTTCGTATGGAGTCGTCTGGATACTGGAATGATAGCTATTATTATATGCGAACTCAATAAGCGGCAGATGATCATTCCAACTACCCTTGAAGTCTATCATACAAGCCCGTAACATATCCTCCAATAGCTGAATGGTATGCTCAGCCTATTCGTCTGTCTGGGGATGAAATGATGTACTAAGACTTACCTGAGTCCCCATTCCTTTTTGGAAGGACCTCCAAAAATTAGTTGTAAACTGAGCACCTCTATCCGAGATAATAGATATAGGGACACTATGAAGTCGTACGATCTCCTTAATGTAAAGCCTTCCATAGTCCTCTGCGGAATATGTATTTGTAAAGGGTAGACAATGGGTTGATTTTGTAAGTCTATCGGCAATCACCCATGTATAATTGAACTTACACTGGGTACGGGGTAAACCTACAACGAAATCCATGTTGATTACTTCCCACTTCCAAGTCTGTCATGACCCGGAATTCCCATTTTCAGGACCGTGATGGCGCCTAACATTTCACTTGCTACGCAAGCCAATGTTAGAGAATTATTAAGTCAATACTTATTCGATTCATTACGAAATATTATAAATGCTTTAACACTTGCTACAGCCCGGATCTGGAGTCACTATTCACGAACTTCTAGGATTTTATTACAAGTAAAAGTCTGAAAGAAATACAACTATTTGAATGAAAGAAACAATGAAACAAGGGAAAGATAGATGGGGACTTTAAGGTCTGCGAATGCCAACAGATCTACCTTGAGTCTCCAAAGAACCAGTACGAGTTACTACTCCTCTCGATCAACTGGGACCAATGCCAAAATCTGCACAAGAAGTGCAGAGTGTAGTGTGAGAACAACCGACCCCGTGCACTTTGTAAGTGTCGAGCCTAACATCAACGAAGTAGTGACGAGGCTAAGGTAGGTCACTCACACTAAAACCTCTAGGCAATATATATAATAAGGACAGAAAAGGAAATACAAATGGAATAAAGCAGTAAATTGCAGAAATATAAACACACGGGTCGTTGCAGAGCGCAACCCGATCCCACCGTACATCACATAATCCTCCCTTATTTCCTCATAACAACATGGAAAACAATGAATATATATATATATATATATAAGTGTTGCGGCGCGCAAACGATCCCACCGTATCACAATATCATAATCATAGTTCACTCTTATTCCGCCAAAAGAAACCACCCTTATCACACATATTGTGGCGTGCAAACCGTTCCTACTGTACAATATATATTCGCCCTTATTCCACCTCAACATACCACCCTTATTTCACATGTTGCGGCATGAAACCTGTTCTTACGGTACAATATAGATTTACCCTTATTCCACCTCAACATAACAGCCTTATTTCACCTGTTGCAGTGTGCAACCGGATCCCACCATATCAATATCAAGTACTCAATATGCACAATAAAACTCACATTTCAAATCACAGAAAATCCTTTACAATTCCTAAACACCAAAGTGAAATAGATAGTACAATTTGTACAACATGATAATCTGCATAAGTAATACTACACAGCAAGACTAATCCAGAGTCTACAACTAGAAGGTACAAGTAAACCAACTTGAGGAAATAGTAGGAAATCATGAAACTATAGAAAGAACTTATATCATGAACAAGAGGAAACAATTACTAACATGTAGCAATTAGGCATGTGAACACATTTAGAGCATATAACAACTAAGACATGGAAAGAGATATTCTAAGAAGAACGGGAAGACAAGGAAAACAAATAATTCGGCGGCACATACGCACTTATCACCTCACATATACGCCGCTCACATGAGATTCACATAACCATAGTCCGAGCGTTCCTATTTCCCTCAAGTCAAGGTTAGACACAATACTTACCTCGCTCTAAAGACCACTCACTGCTCAATCACAGCTTGCCTCTCAAACAAGCCTCTGAACCAATAAAATCTAGCAAATAACCAACCAAATGATTCAAATTAAGCCTTAGGAACTACCCACAATTTCAAGAATTCAATTTAGGCGATTTTTGAAAAAGTCAACAAATATCAACTCCGAGGCCCCCTTGGTCCAATCCCGAACTTTGGACAAAAATCCGATTACCCATTGACCCCCGAGCCCAGTTATGTAGTTTGTTTTGGAATCCGACCTCAACCTGAGGTCTAAATCCCCAAATTCCACCATGAAAACACTAGACTTTAGGTTAAAACCTTGTGAAATGTTATGAAAGATTGAAAAGAAATTGGTTAGAATCAATTACCAATGATTAGGGGAAGAAAGAACTTTGGAACAATCGCTTCTAGGGTTCTAGGTTTTCAATATTTTAAGAATGAACCAAAAATCCCGTCTAAGTCATAATTGATCAGTTGTAGATGTCGCATTTGCGACCTGGGGTTCGCAAATACGAACCCCGCAAATGCGAATAGTCAATTGCAAATGTGAATACCATCACACCTCTACTTTTTTCGCAGATGCGAAGAATAGTTCACAATTGCGAACTCTGACCTGATCGCAAATGCGACCCAAAGATTGCAAATGCGAAGAATCTCCCTCCCCAGTTCCCATCGCAAATGCGAAGCTTTGTTCGCAAATGCGAACCCTGGCCTTCCCGCAAATGCGACCTGATGATCACAAATGTGAATATATGCTGACCCTGGTACTCTTCGCAAATCCAAAGAAATGTTTGCAAATGCGATCCTGTCAGAAATTGGGAATGTTCTCAAATGCGAACACTAATCTAGAAAATGAGAGATCAGAGGCCAGTTACCAGAAATTGTAGACACCAGCTAAGTTCTAAGTCAAAATTCACTTCGTAGCCTATCCAAAACTCATCCGAGCCCTCGGGGCTCTAAACCAACTATGCACGAAAGTGTAAAAACATCATACGAACATGCTCGCGCGATCAAATCATCAAAATAACACATAGAACTACGAACACCAAATCAAATAAAAATTTCAAAAATACTTTGAAACTTCTATTTTCACAACCAGACGTCCGAATCACGTCAAACAAACTCCATTTCCCACCTTATTTGACAGAAAAATCATAAATGTACTATTGGACCTGTATTAGGCTCCGAAACAAAAATACAGACCCGATATGCAAAGTTCAAACATCGGTCAAACATTTCAAGTTCATTCAACCTTAAACTTTCAAATTTCTATAAAATGCGATAACTCGGGCTAGGGACTTCAGAAATCGATTTCGGGCATACGCCCAAGTCACAAATCACGATACGGACTCATCGGGACCATGAGAACACAAATATGGGTGTGTTTGATCAAAATATTGATCGAAGTCAACTCAAGTGGATTTTAAGGTAAAATATCATATTTTTCTCAATTTTTAACATAAAAGCTTTCTGGAAAGATGCCCGAACTGTGCACGCAAATCAAGGAAGTCCAAAATAAGATTTTTAAGGCTTTAGATCATAAAATTCAGTTTTAAAACATAATATGACCTATCGGGTCCTCACAAAGTCGGAATCTCTATTGCCTGCACTTATCCACAAGGTTTTTGATGCTCAATCTTAACCTACTGACAATTAGGGCACGAAGTAACAAACTTCGCTATATCCTTTTTCATTCCGCCCCACCAATATATTTCCCTAATATCGTGATGCATTTTTGTTGCTCATGTATGGATAGAATAACGAGAATAGTGAGCTTCTTCCATAACCTGCCGACGCAGCCCCACAACGTTAGGGACACATAATAGTCCTTGATATTTTAGGACCCCATCTTCTAAAATCTCAAATGGTGTCTTCTCCTTCTGAGGGGTTGTATCCCTATAATGAGCTAACACAGGATCCTCGTAGTAGCGTTCCTTCACTTCAGTTACTAAAGAGGATGTTTCTGTGTCCTGAATAGTAATTCCAGTATCACCTGAGTCCAGTAATCGAATTCCATGACTAACTAGTTGATGAATGCCATAGGCTATCCCACTCTTCTCTAGTTGTAAATATGACATGCTACCCATAGACCTACGGCCGAGGTCATCGGCTACTACATTCGCCTTCCCTGGATGGTATAAAATATCAATGTCATAGTCTTTCAGTAGCTCCAACAATCTCCTTTGGCGTAAATTCAATTCCTTTTGCTTGATGATATACTGAAGGCTCTTATGATCCGTATAGATATCAACATAAACGCCATACAAGTAGTGCCTCCATATCTTTAGTTCATGAATCACCGCGGCTAACTCGAAACTGTGGGTATGGTAATTCTTCTCGTGATTTCTTAGTTGTCTAGAAGCATAAGCTACAACCTTACCATGCTACATCAGTACACAAACCAATCCAACACCCGAAGTTTCACAATAGATAGCATAACCATTGGTTCCCTCTAGGAACGTTAAAATCGGTGCTGAAGTTAATATTCCCTTCAATGCATGGAAACTCCATTTGCAAGCATCAGTCTACTGAAACTTAGCTCCCTTATGAGTCAACTTTGTCAATGACCCTGAAAGAGAAGAAAATCCCTCTAGAAATCTCCTGTAATAACCTGCCAAACCGAGAAAGCTCCTATGAGTCTAGGCTAAGTCTTTACTGACTCAAGATTTTGTGTATCAACCCGGATACCTTCACCCGAGATAATATGCCCAATGAAAGCTACAAAATTTTACCAGAATTCACATTTTGAGAATTTTGCATACAACTTCCCTTTTCGTAGAACTTTGAGCAGAATATGCAAATGATATGCATGCTCAGTTTTTGAATGAGAATACACCAATATATCATCAGTAAATAAAATCTTGAATAGATCTAGAAAGGGTCTGAAAAATTGGTTCATCAAATCCATGAATACTGTTGGGGCATTAGTCAAACTGAATGACATAACACAAAACTCAAAGTGCCTGTATCTAGTCCTGAATGTTGTCTTCAGAATATATGTCTCCTTAACCCTTACCTGATGGTGCCCGGACCTCATGTCTATCTCCGAAAAACACTTGGCACCTTACTACTGATCAAATAAATCATCAATCCTCGGTAGCGGGTAGTTTTATTGATATTCACCTTATTCAACCGTCTATAATCAATACACATCCGCAAGGAACCATCGTTCTTCCTCACAAATAACACAGGTGCTCCCACACGGTGATGTACTAGGTCTGATAAAGCCTTTTTGAAGCAAGTCCCTTAGCTGTTCCTTCAACTCTCTCAGTTCTGCGGCTGCCATTCTATAAGGAGGAATAGATATTGGCTTAGTATCTGGTAATAGGTCAATAACAAACTCAATTGCTCGCTCTGGCGGGAGACCCAGAAGCTCATCGGGAAACTCATTAACCACAAAGATAGATTGAATGGTTGGTGACTCTACTTTCACATCCCAAACCCGAACTAAGTGATAAATATAGCCGTTTATGATTATCTTCCTTGCCATGAGATAGGAAATAAATCTACCTCTCGGCGATGCTGTATTAACTTTCTACCCCGAAAACAGGCTCTCCTGGGAATTGGAATCGAACCATCTTTGATCTATAATCGACGTTAGCATAACAAGAAGCCAAACAATTCATGCCCAGTATAACATCAAATTCTACCCAACCGAGCGCCATGTACCTTATCCTTGTTTATTATCAAACTTATTATGGGTCATTACGGACCACATCCATATATATAAGTAACAATATTAGGACTTAACTAGTATAACTAATTCAAAAAAAGGTTTATATAGATACATAGGGGCCGAAACGGCCGTAGACATGTCATACCCAAAACTATACACGTGATACTATATGCAAAACCTCTAAGAAAACATAACCATAATATATATAAGTCAGGACAGGGCTCCCTTCATCCTCATAAAACAACATAACATATACAGAACCCTGACCTGATAATATTTCAAGAAGAAGTGGAGCTCACCAACCAAAAGCTAATATCTGGGGGAAGCCTACAGTAGAGGGTCCTCGCCCTGTCCGATATGAGAGCCTCGATCAAACACACTTCGAAGTAGAATCTTCATATCCTTATGAGCTACCTTCCTCTTGTTGGCCCAACTACTGTCCTCTTCTTCTGCATATCCCATAACATACACAGACGAATCTTGATTGACGGACTCCTAAGACTGTGGACTATCTGGAACCTCAGAAAAGATGGTATCTATAATAAAGTGACATAGTGTTGAGCCTGAGAGGAACCCGGTTTTGCCAATCCGTGAACCACTCCCCTTATACCCTAATCAACGGGCCATAATAACAAAACTAAGGGCCTTGGTGAGGTCGGAACTCCTCTCACCCTATCTACTGCTGGCAAAATTAAAATTACTCGAATGGATGACTCATATGGATCCTCCTCAACAGAACCCATATTCTTTGATGGGTCTGACTCTAATGTAACTTATATCTTCTTCTAACACTTTTGTAGCATTTTTACCCGGTGCACCTGGCCTAGGAGCTGGATGCATAGGGGCAAGAGCTAGAGCTGGTGCCCCTCGGAGCTCCTCTAGAGAGGGTGGGGTATATGAAGTCTGAGATGGAATCTCATTATGAGACTCTCCTTGAGCCTTGGTAACTCGTGGCGCTCGACTAGTAGTCTCATCAGCCACTGACTTTCCCTTCTGGGTGGTTGTAGCCTTCTTCAGCATCGCTGAAAGAATAACACATCGTTAGGAAAATGAATTCCTTTATCGCACGATCTAAGATAAGAAGGGAGGATAACATCCTATATGTCCTGTAGCCTCATGTCTCTAAGTGTGGTGCACCACACACCCATAAATAATACTCTACTAGATACAATCTATAAAAAACCCTAGGACAGAACTGCTCTCATACCACTTTTTTCACAGTCCAAATCGATGGGCCATGACGAGTGCCCTAGTCCTACCTCTTGAACACCCCTAAGCATGCATGAAGGGTAGGTCATGAATAATATCTGTCAATAAACTGTTGAATTACGTAAATAACATACATAAGGAAAACATATCCAAAATACATATATACAAATACATGCGAAAAACGGTAGGGCGAGCTAATAAGGCTGCTATAGACAACTATATATCCAAAACTAGAAGCCGACAAGGACACATACTATCCAACTATACATGACTGTCTATAGAACTCTATTAGCGAGTATAACTATATATAGGACAGGACTGGGCCGCGTCGTACCCATATATGTATAGAAACATATCGTACCAAAAATCAAAGCAGCTCCGGATCAAATGGAGCACACCAATTCTCGTTGATCAAGGATCCTAAGAAGGGGGACTGTCTGCCTGCCAGCCTGTCTACCTACACTTGCGGGCATGAAATGCAGGCCCCGGGAAATAGGGGCGTCAGTACGAATAATGTACTGAGTATGTAAGGCATGAAAATCAGAACATAAAAGACATAGATTAAACATGGAGTAAAGAATTCCACCTGTGAGTCTAAATAACTTTGTGAATCTTGAAACATTTATAATGACATACACATGCGTATAAATGTCGTATCATTAATAGGTATAGGTGTACATAACATCATCAAGCCTCTGAGGGCATCCCATCATATCATCTCGGCCATTGTGGGCAAACTCATCAACATAGCTGTTCAGATTGTGGTGCGTATATAATGCCGTAACTTTTTCTCATATCCCATATACATATAAATATGCGTATATAATGCCATCTGGTCATGGGTGGTCGATTTCCATGTATAAATGAATTAGATGAATAAGAAATAAGTTAATAAGATTTCTCAGAATGTTTATAATATCAATATGCCTTTAGGATAAACTTTATCAGTTACGTATTTTTTTCAGAGACCCACGAACACAAGATATAATAAGACCCATGGGAAATCAAGAACATAAGAATCTCTAGTATATCTATGAATAGAGGCATTTAAGAAAGTTGTACGTTTAATCATTTTGTTTTTATCGTAAGGATCATGCCAAAAATAAGGAAGGCATAGCCTTAACATACCTGAGCCGATTCTCCTGACAATTCCTCTAACACACGTCTTTGCAAAAAATACGTAACGAGGGATCGAAGTAGGAAAAAATCCGTATGATATTCTTGAGAAATATTGTACTATACTCTCTTAGAATTATAAATCCCATTTCCATTACGTAATATAATCTCATATGATTTTGTTGTAGAAGATCCGTTACTTAGCAAGCTTGGAATCACACCTTAATGAAGTGAAGAGATCTCCTAAAATTGTGAGCTTCATCCATTACTTTATATCTAAATATAGGAACCCCTCTTTGTAAATTAGAGAGGTCTTATACCTTAGTGGGTGTGGGGCTCAGTTAGGAGATGACTTAGCCCCAAAAAATCTTCGAAATGTTCCACCTTTACATGAGTTTAAGAGTCACAATTACCTAAGGCAAAAGCTGCCACGTTGAGAACTATTAATCTTATCCTAATATCTTAATTAATTAGCTAATCTTACACTCAAATCAATAATTACCCAATTATCCACATAAATAAGAATGATCTTAAATTATTGTAAATACTACTCACTTTTAACACACTTTATTTACCATACTATCATGGTCATGTGGTATCTTGTATGACACTAGTCCATAATTACCGGGTATTATAGCTCGGACCATATTTTATCCTAAATTGACAACCTTCAACAAAACTCATTTTCTTTGATTCGTTTACTCTTTAACCTTCACGACACTTACTTATCGCCTGTTATAAATAACATAAATGCGTATAACCTCAAAAATAATCTCATCCTTGAGTATGCGTCGATTAACTTACGACGAAACATTAACGTATGGAAATGCAAAATGTAACATGTTTCATGAGGCTCAACATGATCTGAATCGGGTAATTTCGAGAGTCTCCCCATTATTTCTTTTAAACTTAGATTTGTAGATAATTCTAACATCTTCTTTCTCGCTTGCAGGCTTTGGTTTTGTATCATGAGGGTTTCCTCAGAATTCGGGAAGAGCGCGAGGCTGAGGTTCTAGACCTGACTGAGAAAAGTGACACCTACATTCTTCTTAGTGAGAATCTTTAGGCCGATTTAGTTGCGGTTCGAGATGAACACACCGATATGGCTTAGCAGGTATTCCGAGTACTTTATGATAGGTAAGATGAGTTGGAGATAATTACTAACGATCTGATTCTATAGGTCTGGCAGAGGCTCGAGCAGATCATACGACTCCAAATGCAGGTAGATACGATACAGACCGAGGCTGAAGAATTCAAAAAGAACATGGACATCCTAGCCTCGAAAAAGGAGACCATCTAAGCAAAGCTGGAGTTGCTCGAGACCCAGCTCCAAGCTGCAAAAGAGAAGGCCTCGGTGCAGGTCAAGAAGATCAAGGAGCTGCAGTCTCAGCTAGACTTGGCCGTTTCTGATAAAGCAAGCTTGGCCAACAAACTCGAAGGGGCAAAATCTGAGGTGACCGTGACCGACATCAAAGATGATGATAAAGTGGACCAGTTTAAGGTCTATGTAGAGGCCATCTTGTCCAAGGCCAAGAGCATGGTAGATCATGCAAAATGGCAAGCTCGGAGGGAAGCCCTTGAGGAAGCTTATGCCTAGTGATTCGATATTATGGCCGAGATAAAAAATGCCGAAGGCCAAAGGGAAGAAGCCCTGACCCGAAAGTAGGCCTTCCCTGAGGAATACTCCGATAGACTAAGTGAATTCAAAGATGAGGAAAATCCCGAGGATGAAGAGACGACCTCCGACGAAGACCAAGCCACTCAGGACTTTGTATTTATTTGTTCTTCTTTTTGCATTTTTTCTGAGGCCGTTTTGGCCATTGTAAATTTTTTGACTAGGCTGATTTGGCCTTTGTTAAAAAAGTCATTCTATATAAATATAAGGCTTTTTTTCTCTCTCGGCTCTTAAAATTTCCTTTGCTTTGTTTTTAGTAATCACAAAGATTGAAATTCCTTAGCATGAGACAGTAAGGTTTTATTCGAGGGTTCAAACAACCCTTGCTTTTATTGCCTTTCCGGGTTAAGGAAATTTTGGGGCTTGATGTTATCAAAGTTTTTTCCTCGAAAATGTCTTAAGTTTGAGAATTTTCCGAGGGTAGCCTTTAGAACCGGTTGTGAAAGAATCTTTTATTTTTCAAAGGCCTATTTTTGGTAAAGATTTCGGATGTCTACGAGCCGTGTTAAATTGGCCGTAACCTTTTAGTTCAGGACCTTCTCATTGGGCTTGTTTTCCTATTTTATCCGGGCTGCCCGAGATAATAGTCCCCGAGTAGGGTGCCCGTGGCCTTTATAAATCGGGGAGTTACTTATTAGGTCTTTTTCCCTTGAGGCTCGATGACGTGGGCTATTTGAGATGGACGACAGTCTCCGAGTGAGCGAGTGGTCGTTCATATTCCGGTTAAGTATTGCCCTTGGGCTAATTATTTTCGGAAGTACGAAGATTTTTAAGAGATGTAAAGGAATTTTTTTTTAAATATAAGATGTTGCAAGGAAAGTACTTCTCGTTATTATTGATCAAAACAGTCATACATGCTTCCTATCTACGTGGGCACGCTTCGTTTTGACCATTTGGCCCTTACAATAAATCCTATCTGTCGAGACCCTCCTTTTACGAAGTAGTTTCCTCTCAAGATTTGATATTTGAAGATAATGTATATTCGATGGTTGCCTCCTAGTATTCGAGTTTGATTGAAAAGGAACCTCGGATACTGTTGAATTGATCCTCGATGCCGATTCATAATCGAGCTTGATTCTAAGTTAGCACGATTCATTGTTGCCTCATTAAAACCCTCGCCCAAAAACCCATTTGGGACGAAATGGTCTAAGGGAAAAAGAGTGAAAAAGCGTGCTTTCTGACCTAAAGACTTCATTCCGTTTGCTGAAAAATTCATTCTCGATTCTTATTGACCACCTGCAAGTGATAGTCTGAAATGAAATAGAAAGGGGTCGTACTTAAGCAGTAATACTCGACTCTCCAACCTCGACTGATATTGAGCTTCGGCACCATAAACTAATGAGAATGGGGTGGGCCCGGTACTGGACTTTGATGTTGTCCGGTATGCCCAAAGAATTTCGGGTAGAATTTCCTTCCACTTTGCTTTGGCGTCGGTTAGCCTTTTCTTAAGATTTTGGATGATTGTTTTGTTGGTCGATTCAGCTTGCCCGCTCCCGCTTGGATGATAAGGTGTTGATAGGATTCTTTTGATCTTGTGGTCCTAGAGAAATTTGGTCACTTTGTTGCCGATGAACTATTTTCCATTATCATATAAAATCTCGGAGGGCATCTCGAATCGGCATATGATGTGATCTCAAATGAAGTCGATGACTTCCTTCTCCCTAACTTTCTCGAAGGCCTGTGCTTCAACACACTTAGAGAAATAATCAGTCATAAAGAAATAAATTGAGCTTTACCTGCTGCTCATGGACGAGGGCCAACGATGTCCATTCCCCACTTCATGAATGGCCACGGGGAGAATACCGAGTGGAGTATAACCCTGGGTTGGTTAATCATTGGTGCATATTTTTGACACTTGTTGATTTTTCAAACAAACTCTTTCACATGTTTTTCTATGTCGATCCAGTAGTATCCCTCTCCGTTTACTTTGTGGACCAATGATTCGGCAGCATAATGATTTTCACAAGCACCCTCGTGAACTTCACTCAGACCATATTCAGTATCTCCGGGTCCCAGACATATTGCTAGTAGACCATCAACCATTTTTCTGAACATGGTTCCGTCTTTGGACAAGGTGAATCGCGTTGCCTTTGTGCACGGGGCTTTCGATTCTTTTGGATCTGAGGGAAGCTTCCCGTTCTTCAAATAATCTATGTATTTTTTTCTCCAACCCAAGTTCAAACTTGTGGAGTTTATCTCAGCGTGGATTTCTTCGACCATTGACCTCATAAGGTGCACGACAACCCCCGAATTTAGTTCGTTGTCTTCGATCGACGACTCTAAGTTTGCGAGGGCGTCATCCTCAGTATTCTGATCTCGAGGGACATGTTGCAAATTCCATTCCTTAAATCGATGTAAAGTGACTTGTAGCTTATCCAGGTATCTTTGCATTTGTTCTTCTCGAACTTCGAAGGTTCCTTTAACCTGATTCACCACGAGGAGGGAGTCGCATTTGGCTTCGAGCACCTCCGCTCCCAAGCCTTTGGCTAGTTCAAGACCTACAATCCTGGCCTCATATTCAGCCTCGTTGTTAGTCAATTTTACAGTTCTTATAGATTTTCTAACCATGTTACCGATGGGTGGTTTTAGCACGATGCCGAGTACGGACCCCTTTTCGTTCGAAGAACTGTCCGTAAAGAGGGTCCAGATTCCGAGAACGTACCCCAGTACTAATAGTTCTCTTTCAACCTTGGGTATTAAGGTCGGCATGGAGTCAGCCACAAAGTCTGCCAAGATATGAGACTTAATGGATATTCGGGGTCGATATTCAATACCATACCACTAATTTTTGCGGCCCATTTGGCCAACCGCCCCGAAATCTTGGGCTTATGCAAAATATTTTGAATATACCAACACATATGGGGTGACATTGAAAGTATGGTTTTAGTTTCCTGTAGGGGCTTATCAAAGCGAACACAAATTTTTATAAGTGAGGATACCTAGTTTCGGCCTCACCTAAGGTCCGACTAACATAATAAATATGGAATTGCATACCTCGTTCTTCTCGAACTAGGACTCCACTTACCACTATCTCTGATACTGCCAAATACAAGTAAAGTTGTTCATCTACCCTCGACGTGTGAAGCAGCGACGGGCTCGATAAGTACCATTTAAGCTCCTTCAATGCCTGTTGGCATTTTGGAGTCCATGTGAAGTTATTTTTCTTCTTCAGCAACGAGAAGAATCGATGACTCTTATCAGAGGACCTCGAGATTAATCGCCTAGGGTGGCTATGCACTCGGTTAACCTTTGCACAACCTTTACTTTGTCTATTACAGTGATGTCTTCAATAGCTTTGATCTTGTGGGGGTTGATTTTGATTCCTCGGTTGGATACCATGAAGCCAGGAAATTTTCCTGACCCGACCCTGAATGTGAATTTTTCCAGGTTCAGCTTCATGTTGTATTTCTTCAGTATACTTAAAGTTTCATGAAAATGCTTCAAATGGTCATCTACTCGCAGGGACTTAACTCACATGTCATCTATATAAACTTCCATAGATTTCCCTATTTGTTCTTCGAACATCCGGTTTACTAGGCAATGATAACTAGCACCAACATTTTTTAATCCGAATGGAATTACATTATAGCAGTAGGTACAATACTTAGTGATGAACGAGTTCTTTTCATGATCTTCCGGCTTCATCTGTATTTGCTTGTACTCGAAATGGGCATTGAGAAAACTGAGGATCTCGTGGCCGGCTGTGATTGATCATGCGATCAATAATAGGCAAAAAAAAGAATCCCCTGGGGCATGCTTTATTTAGATCTTTAAATCTACAAACATTCTAAGTTTGTTTCCCTTCTTAGGGACTACTATTATGTTTGCTAACTATTCGGGATATTTTACTTCCTGGATGAACCCTATTTTAAGATTTTTGGTTCACTCGTCTTTGATGAAAGAATGTTTGACCTTCGACTGGTGTCTTCTTTTTTGCTTCACTAGATGGAGCTTCGGATCTAGGCTTAGTTCATGGGTGGTGATTTCCGGTGTGATCCCTGTCATACTGAGTTGGGACAAGGCAAAGGAATACATGTTAGCTTTAAGGAATTGGATAAGTTTTTTCCTGAGCTCGGGAATTAGCCCCATGCCCAGGTATACCTTTTATTCGGGCTGATGTTTGATCAATATGACTTGTTCCAGCCTTTGACTATTGACTTGGTGGCGTCGAAATCATCAAGGACTATGAAGGATCGAGGGACCCAATAATCATTATCTTCGTCAGTCCCCTGATTCTTTAGTTGGGTCGAGGCCGACGTTTGTGGTTGCTATTTGGCCTCTGGTTTTTCCTTCGAATTTGATCTTTTCGTTGATAACATTGCCGATATCGGTATCACTTCATTCACAGAAAATATTTCCTTTGCGGCAAGTTGCTCCCTGTAGACTTTTTTGACTCCCTCTAGTGTCAGAAATTTTAGAACCTGGTGAAGGGTCGAGGGCACAACCCTCATGTTGTGGATCCACAGCCACCCGAACAGGGTTTATACCTTATATCATCGATCACATGGAACTTCTTCTTTCGTATAGTCCCGTACACGTTCATTGGCAAAGTTATCTCACCTTTGGTGGTTTCGCATGCCATGTTTAGGCCGTTTAGTACTCAGGCCGCAGGTACAACCTGATCCTGTAGGCCGAGTTTTTCAACGACCCTCGATCAAATGAGGTTGGCCGAGCTACCTGGATCAATTAAAACGCGTTTAACTTGAGTCTTATTCATTAGTACAGATATTACCAGTGCATCGTTATGGTGTTGCATGATCCCTTCTATGTCCTCGTCATTGAAAGACAAGGTTCCTTCTGGTACGAAATCCTGAATTCACTTCTCCCTTGTGATCGAACCTTGGTGCATTTTAATACTAGTCCTTGGGTAATATCGACCCCTCTAACGATCATGTGAATGACGTGTTGCGGTTCTTCTTGCTTGTTATGTCTGTTGGAATCTCTGTTCCTAAAGTTATTCTTGGCTCGATCACTTAACTATTCCCGAAGGTGCCTATCGTTGAACAATCGGGCTACTTTCTCCCTCACCTGTCTGCAATCTTCTGTTTTGTGGCCATAGGTGCCATGATACTTGCACATTTGGTTAGAATTTCTCTAGACATAATCGATCTGTAGAGGTCGAGGCCATCTAGCATCCTTGATGCGTCCGATAGCCGATACGATGGCGGAGCATCAATGTTGAAGTTATATTCTGCCAGTTGTGGTGATTCTTTGGACCCGACATTCCCTTCGAAACCATTCTTGCTCATGAGTCCTCGAGGGATCTGGCCTCGATCATTTCTTCTTTATCCTCAAACAGGGTTGTGCCTTGGTTCGTGCCTCTACGATCTCCATTATATAACTGGTAACGATCCCTGTTCGACTATGCTTCTCGGTCAATGTTCCTTTTGACTCTGTTGACATGACTGATAGGATAAACATACCCGAAAGGAGTCCCCAACTGGTCTTCGTTGGCTCTAATCTTCGATTGGTACCGATTATGCACGTCGGCTTAGGTAACATCTAGGTATTCAATTAAGCTTTTCTTCAATTGTTGTGAAGCCACAAAGCTTCATATATTTAATCCTTGAGTGAAGTGTTGAACGACTAAATCATCATAACCAGTGTTACATGCATATATTCCATCTGGAACCGAGGCACGAACTCTTTGAGCATCTCATTATCCTTCTGCTTTACGTTGAAGAGATCCGACTTCCTAGTGTCGACCTTTATGGCTCTGGCGTGTGCTTTAACAAAAGAGTCTACAAGCATGTCAAAAGAATCAATAGAGTTGGGTGGTAAATTATGGTACCATATCATCGCTCCCTTTAACAGGGTCTCCCTTAATTTCTTCAATAATATAGACTCGATCTCGTCGTCCTCCGTATCATTCCCCTAAATCGCATATGTGTAAGAAGTGAAATGCCCATTGGGGTCAGTTGTAACATTATACTTGGGAATTTCTAGCATGCACGACTTCTTGGGATCTATTTGAGAGCCGAACTCTAGGGAAAAGGCTTTTGTACGAACTTTTAGAATCCAAACCCTTCAATATCGGTGGTTCCCCCAGGATTTGTTCAACCCTGGAATTATAGGTTTCCACCTTCTTGTCATTTGCTTCAATCTTCTTGTCCCCCGATTCAACTCGCTTTGTTAGTTCTTCAAGCATTTTCATGATTGAGGGATCAGTCCATGATTCATTTTGCTTCGACTTTCTTGACACCGATTCAACCCTGTGAACAACTTCCTAGGATGGCTCGGGCTCGATCCTGCTTGGTGCATGTTTGTGGTTTTGGAGTTGTGCTATTGCAGCTTGTTGAGCCTGCAACATCTCGAATATCACCCGAAGGCTGATTCTGCCTTCTTCACCGCCTTGCATGGTATGGCCGGCCGATTGAACATACCTGTGGATGCTACTCTCGGGAGAGACGACCAAATTTGCATTAATGGCAACCTGGGAGTTGACGTCGATTGGGTCTATGGCCGAAACTCCATCTAGGTCAACTGGAGTTACTTCGTTCCTTGGGGAAACTATGTTGTCATTTTCGTCATATTGACTGAGCTCGTTGTCCATGTATACAGATGTTGTTTGAGACTTTGACATGTTGATCCTGGAATCAAAGATACTCACAAGAACAAGTGTAAAATAGTGTGTGTTACGAAGGTTAATACCGGGCAATCACTATTATCCTTATCCCCATGGTGGGCGCCAAAGTGTTTACCCTAAAAACGAATAATAATTGACTTTATACGTGGCTTTAAGGGCACGTGATTTTGCTTGGCACACACTGAGAAAATATATAAATTGATATTTAAATTTACTGTAAATAGAAATAAATGCAAAGCAAATGAAACGTATAGCTTTGGTCCCCGAGTTAGGTCGCCCTCGAACCAAGAGAAGATTCTACTAAAATATGAACAGAATAACAAAGTATTGAAAGCTAAAATAAGACAATGAATTTCTTTGTACTGCGTGAATGTAATGATTTTTTACAAATGATTAGACCCTCTTTATGTAGTAGGGAGTCGTACTTTTGTTACAACTCTAAATACAGTAAGAAATATCATGATTGGCTATTTAATCGGCCTTATCTTGATACATGCCCAGATTTCTGCCGTGTTCTTTGCTCGATTACAAATATTTTGACTTACCGTTACTTGACTAGGTAAACTTCCATCGGTCTTGCTCGATCTCTATTTTGCTTAGTCTTGATCTATATAAAACGAGACCGAACCTTGACCCATCATGTTCCAGTCTCGATTAGTCATAGAAAGGGCAAGCTCATTTTGACCGTATACAATTATATATAGAAAAAGTAGTAAAGAACTTTAAGTGAAATTATTCCTAATGAAATCCAAACATTTTATAGAGATTTTCACTTGCCAAGGAGTCGTTTACGTGCAAAAAGAACAACAGAAGGTGTTATGACTCATCTGGCAATACCACCAAAATTTGCCATAGAGTGAAAATATTCCTTCATCATTACTTAAAGATTTGAGATTAAAGTGCTAAGAATGAAGTTGTTATATTTAAATCCATAATATATTTTGGACTATATGTTATATTCAAAATATATTAGTTCAAATAAATATTAGGGACTAACATAGTCCAATAAATATAGATTAAATAAATAAGTACAAATCTAGCTAGCCCATTTAATTGGGCTGCAAATGATGAGCGCACCTCATTAATTCCAAGACGTCATCTTCCTAGAAGTCCTATTTTGGTGCTACATGTCAAATGACATGGCATGCCAAGTCAAACAGAAGAACGAATAAGATCATGCCACATGTCAAAATGACATAGCATGTCAAGTTAAATTAAAAGGACAATAAATTATACTATGTGTACGAGTTATATATTCTGGCCACTCAAATACGAATTTGTCACTGCTTCAATATGATTGGTTGGCGATTCAAGTCAACCAATGAAATCAAAGAAAAAAGTTTGACCTCATCGCAACTCTTCCCTTCCACAACTATAAATAGAGATATCCATTACTCAGAAAAGACACCAGAATTCAAACGAGAAGCAAGAAAGAGCTCATGGATCAAATACTACAACCTTTTGTACAAGTTGCAAACACTTAAGTATTCTAAGGATTCGAAGGTCAAGAAGCATTGTAAATATTCAAAGAATAAGGTGCATTCTAAGAATTCGAAGATCAAGACAAAGGTCCACGATCAAGCTTCAAGTCCTTGGATCAAAACACATACAATTTAAGATCAAGCGTAAAGGCCCTTAAATTTATTTTAGTTATTCGTAGGAAAGAAGAACCAGATGATTCATAGAAAATGTAACACTCCGATTATTTGAAATAAAATACTAAGATTATTATAAATTTTTTTAGTCCCTATTATTATCTTGACGTGAATTTTATTGTCTACAAATTTTGGCACGTCTGGTGGGGCAATTTCTACCTCTCATTTCATCTTTTCGATCAATGAAGTTCAAGAATTCACGACCCAAAATCCACAATAGGTCGTGAAAGCGCTGGACACCATTGTCAGGCAAGCCAATACTAATAGTTAATTAAATTCTCATTTTAGTATTTATGAAATCATAAATTTCTTTCAAATGTAACTAGAAATAAATAAACTTTAGGGAACAATGTTAAAGTTTTCCAATTTCAATACCAAATATCCCATATCATCTCAGACCCGGTGCCACAAGCGCATGAGCATTTACTAGGAAGTAAAATAAAATACAATAACTGTCCGGAATACAAATTGGACAGAAACATAGGTACAAGTACTCTGAAGGAGACTCTGCTGGCTGCGGATCGTCTCATAAGATGCAGCTCACCTTAGTCTCCATATCAACCACTCTACTGCGCGCACAAGGCCGCTATCCATACATGTACATGTACATCAAATGTACAACAAGTGTAGTATGATACGAAAACAACGCGTACCCAGTAAGTATCTCGTCTAACCTCAAAGAAGTACTGACGAGAGGTCGACTCCGACACTTACTAGTGGTCCAATAATATCAGGTATAGTAAAGAAATAAATAAATATGAAACAGAGTAATTATATGGAATAAACATGTGTAAAATATGTGGTACAATTTCGATCTTCACAAGTTTACTCAAACTCTCAACTAGTAAGTTCCCTACGTAACCGGAGCATGTATATATATATATATATATATATATATATATATATAATGGAGTCCATCTAAAAGGCTGCCATAATCCAAATCAAGGGAAAACCCCTTCAGTTACGTTGGCTTCTTGCCAAATATCACACACGATTCCATGAGGATAATATATATATATATATATATATATATATATATATATATATATATATATATATATATATATATATATATATATATATATATATATATATATATATAGGAAAAGGCGAGGCATACGGCCCGATTCAACATAAAAGTAAATTGTGCACAACTGAGGTCAAACGCCGCGAACCATAGATGAATCTATTAACCTGTTGGGGCGAAAGGCCCGCTCCCATGAGAGTGTGGTGCATAAATCCTGCCGAGGCGAACGGCCCGATCCCATAAGAGTAGTAGAAGGAAATACCCTGCTCGTGAATCATACATGCGACGTGGTCAAATATAATTTAAAAGAATTACCCCGCTCGCGAGTCATACATGCGGCGTGGTAAAATATAAATTTAAAGAATTATCCCGCTCGCGAATCATACAAGCGATGCGGTTACACATAGATTTCTCAAGTTATTAAAGTATTCTTCTATTCTTTTCAAAATATGAAATCTCAGTGTAAACTTTCAAGATCCACATTTTTATAAAAATTTCAACTCCTTTAAAAAATATTTAATAAGCATGCTCAATCCCACTCCTTCTCAAGTAAAACGATAAACATAAATCAATAATAATATCAACAAGGTATGATGTATGCCTAAAACTACCCGGACATAGGCATAGCTAGTAGCTACGTACGGACTCTCGTCACCTCGTGCGTACGTAGCTCCCACAAATAGAGGCACATAATAATTTAATTCACCTATGGGGTTAATTATCTCCTACAAGTTTTGAACTGAGACTTACCTTGCTCTGAAGTTCCTTCTCCGGCTCCCAAGCCTTTCCAATAACTCGAACCGATGCTCAATGCTCCAAAACTAGTAAATAAATGTGCAAATCCATGAACATACACTCTAATAATTCGTATAATATAATTTATAATAAATTCCAATTCCGTTCTAAAAGTCGATAAAAATCACCCTCGGGCCCACGTGCCCGGATTTCAAAAATTTTCGATGTCCAAAAATCGTGGTCAAAATCCAAGAATACCAATTTCTTGGTTTTTCTTCAAAATCCCAAATTTCTACCAATTTTCATGCTTGAATCCACAATAAAACTACGTATTTTACTTACAAGAGGTTGGATTAACTTACCTCATGTTTGATGATGAAATCCCTCTCTTCAAACGCTCCAAAATTGCCCAACAAAAGAGAAAATATGAGCAAAAATGAGCCCAAACTCGTTTTTATAAAACACACTGCCCATCCCGACCACTCGCACCTACAATCACTTGACCGCTTCTGCGATCACGCATGTGCTGAAATATGCCGCTTCTGCGGTCCAGGGCTCCCAGCCCATTCTCCGCCTTTGCTCCTTCTCTTCCGTAGTGCAGTCTCGCTTCTGTGGCGAGATGAAAGCATCTACTTCCCCTGCACTCCATAGACAAAATCGCATCTGCGACACTCATGGCCGCTTATGCGGCTCTGCACCTGCGGCCAAAATCTCGCAGGTGCGGTTACACCAGATGACAGCAGCCCTTGGCCTTTCTTCCAAGTCCAACTCGATCTGTTAACCACCCGTAATCCACCCGGGGCCCCCAGGACCCCATCCCATCACACCAACCAGTTCCAAAACATAATACGGACCTACTCGAGGCATAAAATCACATCAAACAATGATAACACCACAAACTGCACTCCAATTCAAGCTTTATGAACTTTAGAACTTCAAACTTCCTCATTCGATGTTGAAACCTATTATTTCACGCCCGATTGACCTCAAATTTTGCACACAAGTCACATTTGACATTACATACCTACTCCAACTCCTAGAATTAGATTTCGACCCCAATATCACAGAGTCCACTTCCGGTCCAACCTCTCAAAAACCTTCAAATTTCTAACTTTTGCCAAACGACTCCAAAATGACCTACGGACCTCTGAATCCACTTCCGGACACGTTCCCATTACCATCATCTCCATACAAAGCTATTCCCAAACTCAAAATCCCAAACGGACATCGATAACGTTTAAATGCACTTTAACCCAGATTTATGAAATTCTTCAAAAAATGCTAACTTCCACAATAGGCGCTGAAACGCTCCCGGGTCATCCAAAACCAGATTCGAACATACACCCAAGTCTAAAATCGTCATACGAACTTGTTGGGAACATCAAATCTAGATTCCTAGGTAGTTTACTCAAAAATCATACTTTAGTCAATTCTTCCAACTTAAAGCTTGCGAAATGAGAATTTTCTTTCCAAATCAACTCCGAAACTCCCAAGATTCAATTCTGACCGTGCTTACAAGTCATATACCTGAAATGAAGCTACTCATGGCTGCAAAATCACCGAAGAATACGCTAGAGCTCAAAATGACCGGCCGAGTCGTTAAAAGAACATCCAATGGCTTCAAAAAAGATAAATTCCTAATCGACATTCCGTAGGGCTACTATTCTAAGTTCTATATTGATGTGGAAAGCATACTCGAAGTTACCTTTGGAAACTTAGGACTAGTTACAAGAAGAAAAGCAAGCTTTCTAGGACATCAAACATTCCAAATCTCGTCATCATGAACTCCCATTTTCAAATTTTCATACTCAAAAAGAATATTTCCTTTATTAACGCATCTTGTAATGACCCGATCGATCGTTTTGAGAATCTGCACTTCACTCGATAATTTACGGGCATGAGTAGTATGATGTATTATGACTCATGTGAATCGTCGGATTTGGTTTTCAGGTTATTCGAAATCAATTTGGAAGAATGGATTTCATTGTTGAAGCTTTAAGATGGAAGAGTTGACTAAGTTTGACTTTTTATGAATTTGACTCTGGAACAGAATTTTGATGTTTCCGCCCATATGGTGATTGTGGACTCAGGCGTATGCCCGTATTCGCATTTGGATGTTTCTAGAATGTTTCAACAAAAATTGGCGATAATTAAAAATTTGAACGTTTGGAAAGTTCATAAGTTTGAACGAAAGTTGAATTTGAGGATATCAGATTCAGATTGATGTTCTGAAAATTGTAATAGCTTTGTTATGTCATTTGGGACTTGTGTGCAAAATTCAGGTTCATTCCGACGTGATTTGATATGTTTTGATGCGAGTTTTGGAAATTGCAAGTTCAAAGTTCATATATTTTGATTTGAGATGCGAATCGTCGTTTCGATGTTGTTATGTGTGATTTTAGGCCTAGAGTAGGTCTGTGTTATGTTATTGGAGTTTTTGGTATATTTGGACGGGGTCTCGAGTGGCTCGAGTGAGTTTCAGACGAGGTTCAGATCATTTACATTTCATGTTGCATTGCTGGTTATGGTGTTTCCACACCTGCGGAAGAATGCACACATATGCGAGTCCGTAGATGCGAAAAATTGGCCACAGAAGCATAGCAGGCTTGGCTGGTGGACATCACAGATGCGGAGGAGGAGTCGCGCCTACGAGTGCTCAGAAGCATAAATTGTTTTATAGGTGCGAGGGCCAACTAGTTAGTTGTGGTCGCAGAAGTGAAGCAGTTACCGCAGATGCGACTATTTGTTCTCAAATGCGGAAAGTGCTGGGCAGAGGCTATAAAATTGAGGGTTTTGGTCTTTCTCCATATTTTGAGATGTGGGACTCAGATTAATGCAATTTTTTGAGAAATTTTCATCACAAGGATTAGGGTAAGTATTCTACACTTGGTTTTGATCTTATTCCATGAATCTATCTTAATTCTTGGCAATTTGATTGATGAATTTTTAAACAGAAATTGGGGTTTTGGCCTAAAGTTTCCTAATATGCATTTTTCAGTTTTGAACATCGAATTGGAGTTAGATTTGAGTGAAACTAGTATGGTTTGATTCTTAATTGAATAGGTTGTCGGATTTTTTGAGATTTGTTGGGTTCCGAGGCATGGGCTCGGTTGTGATTTTTGGTTGGTTTTGGGTTTTGATTAAGGATTCGATCTTTATCATTTGGAATTGATTCCCTGCTCTTTATTTGATGTATTTGAGTTTCTTTTGGCTAGTTTTGCTCTGTTCGGAGGTCGCTACACGTGTGATGGAATCTTCGGAGCATCACTTGGCTTGCTCGGCATTACTATTGGATCATTCGAGTAAGTAAATCTTATAAACTTAGTGCGGAGGGTACGAAACCTCGAATTACGTATTATGTGATTGGTATTGAAGTGATGCGCATGCTAGGTGACAGGCGCATGGGCGTGCACCTTGTGAATTGTGACTCCGTTGTTTCCATAGCACTATAGTGGCCTTATTTTGTTGATATATGTGTTTTCACCATGTGATAAAGTAACTGAGCTATCAATCATGCTAAATATCATGTTTAGGCTTTATGCTGATATTGTTAGGACCCATAGTGGTCACTTCATGATGTCATCTCACTAATTTCATTAATATTTCGTACTCAATCATATTCATGCATTCATATCATATCTTAGTCTGAATTGTAGTTTAGTGATACATCATATCATTGTTGTCGGGCTAGTTTAATGACATTGTGAGCCCGTGAGTGAGACTGGAGAGATTGATGGCTGAGAGCCTAATTATGAGTGATAGTTATGGGATCAGGCTACATGCCGTAGCATGTTATATTAATTTATGCCTGGATTCATCTTATGATATCGCTTGGGCTGTAAGAGCCCCTCTGGAGTTTTTACACACCCCCTAGTAAACGCGATTGATTATATTGAGGGATAGATCTTCCCTGGACATGGATCTTGTCTGAAGCATTTATATACCTGGAGATAGATCTTCTCCATCGGGCCGGATTGGCCTTCCTCGGTACTGAGTGACTCATGATGAGTGATGTATATATTTCGGGATTGATCTTCCCTAGGCCGTATGGGCCATATACAATATCGAGTGGTTGAGCATGATTAGTGGAAAGTGTGAGACTGTGAGATTGAGTACTATGAGAATGTAAGTACATGCTTCATTTCGGATATACATGGCATTGACATGCACATATGACATACATGCATAGAGATGCATTTTCCTCATGCTATAGGGTACACGTCATTCATGACTTTTTACACACATTGATATATGGGCATATAGAGGTATTTCACACTTGCTATCTGGAAACAAAATGAAACATCATATTTATTATGGAAAGGATATTTGGAATAATTACAGTTTTCAAACTTACTCGTATTTTTGGCATTTTCGGTAAGAGATTTGGGTTTTCACTGAGATACTTGAAAAGCATGACTATTTTCTGGAACTGTGAATGAGCTGAGCAATTTTTACTTCTGAGATACTTCTTTTATTACTTGTATTGTGGTGTTATGAACTATTTTGGGATATTGGTATTGGACCCGACCTTGTGTTAGCTCGTCACTAATTCCAACCTAAGGTTAGGCTTGTTACTTACTAAGTATATGGGGTCGATTGTACTCATACTACACTCATGCCCATATGTTAGTTACCGTTATTATTTCATTATTCCTATTTATAGTTCATGCTTATGTATAATTCTTGTACCTTCTTTATTAACCACAGTAAGCGTCGATGTCGACTCATCGTGACTACTTATATGAGGTTAGACTAGATACTTATTGGCTACACATTGATTTTTGTACTCATGCTACACTTCTGCACTAATTGTGTAGGTACCGAGGTAGGTACATCTAGCAGCCATCCGCTGTGCATTCCCGTTGCCCAGAGACTTAGTGGTGAGATATTCTCCATGATCCGATCTTCAGCACCCTAAGTCTCCTTCTTGTTGTAATTTTATTTCTGTCTATTTCATTTCAAACAACAGCTATTGTGGTTTTGTATATTCTACTAGATTGCTCGTGCACTTGCGGTACAATATTTTTAGAATTTCTAATAGATGTTTATGGTTTTGCCTAATATTGTTATATCCATGATTTTCTATGCATTAATTTCCCCTTTAAATAAAACCATGATTTTAAAAGTAACAAGATGAATAATTAAATGAATAGTTCACCTTGGCTTGACAAACAACAACTTTGGGTGCCATCATGTCGTATAGTGGAAATTAGGTACAACATGGTATCAGAACACTAGGTTCACATAGGTCTCACAAGTCATGAGCAGGCCTAGTAGATTCTTGCAGATCGGTGCAGACACATCTGTACTTATCTTCGAGAGGCTATAAGGTGTTAGAAAACTTCCCTTTCTTTATCTCCTATCATGCAGTTGATGGTTTTCTAAGTATCTTATTCTTATCCTCTCACACATGTTGAGAATGCACGCTACAGCTGTACCCGGCAGTAGAGAAGCTACTCCCCGGTTGTTAAACACCGAGGGGGTCCCCATCTCCTTCTAGAGAACGAGGGCATCCTAGAGTTGCTCCTGTTGTACATAAAGTGAATCCAGTGGAGGATCCTGTTATTGAGGAGCAGGATGAGGCTCCTGCAACTGAGCTGGCCTCGACAAATTTTATGACTGAACTAGGATTTCAAGGAGGTCATGGGCCGTATGTTGCGGTTCATGGATTCTATGATCCAGGCCGGGCTATTTCTGACATATCCGACCACATCTCAAGTGGAAGGGGGAGCACATGCCCCTACTGCTCAGGCTCTAGGACACATTGCTGCCATTTATCAGATGCAGGTGTACTACTTGCGGGAGGGGCCCAACCGATTGTAGCGGTTATACTAGGGCCCAGACTAGCTGCGATTGTTCAGAAGCATAAGCTGTTGGACATATAGGCTTCATATTCCTATCTTAGGCAGTAGCGATCTGAGGACCCATATGATTTCATTGATCGTTGCATGATAGGCTGCATAATATGGGAGTATTGGAGTCCAATGAGTGGACTTCACTACATTTCAGCTGGAATGAAAGCCCATCGATGGTGGCAGTCTTATCTCAAACACAGACTTGTAGGTTCACCTTCTTTTCCTTCGGAACAGTTCACACGTCTATTTTTGAAGTGATATATTCCACCCTCTTAGAGAGAAAAGTTATGGGGTCAGTTCTAGTAGCTCCAGCAGGTCAGATGTCTGTAAGTGATTATGAGGAGAGTTTTATTGAGTCGTCTTACCACACACTTATGATACTCTCTATAGATACAAAGAGAGTGCGCGGGTTTATTGTGGGCTTGCATTACAGTATCCAGGTTACTATGACTATAGAGGTTAGGATAGGGACTCCTTACGATCAAGTTGTGGAGATAGCTCGGAGGATCGAGGGTATCAGCAACCAGGGCCGATTGTATATGACAGGGGAGAAGCAGCCTCGACATTTTGGCGGATATAATGGAGAACTATCTGAGGGTAGTGGTTAGTCCATGAGTGGCCAGTCTATCAGGCCCATGTATTCATTACCACCGCCTACTTGAGGTGCTTAGTGCGGCCTACTTTAGCGTCATTCAAGAGAGTACCTATTGCCCACCAGCTATTCAAGTTTCCTCCAGTGGGTATTCAGGTCACCAGGGTCAGTAGTCTTCCACACTGAGAGGTTTCTATGAGTGCGGGGAGCTTGGTCACATGAGGAAGTTTTCCCCCAGGCTTCGTGGCAAGGTAGTATAGAAGGGCCATCAACCCATGATCACCTCACCAACTACCGCAGCGCACGTCCGACTGGCTAGAAGTGGAAGGAAGGTGGTTGGGGGTCGCCCTAGAGGTGGAGGCCAGCTAGGTGGCGCTCCGGTTAGGTTCTATGCCTTTCCAGCAAGACCAGATTCAGTAGCCTCAGACGTCGTGAACACAAGTATTATTTCTGTCTGCGGTAAGGATGCTTGGGTACTATTTGTTACAGGGCCTACTTACTCATATGTGTATTATTTATTTTCTCCTTATCTGGATATCTTTGGTGATTCCTCGAGTGTTCCTGTACATGTGTCCACGCTAATGCGTGATTCTATTTTTGTGATCGGGTTTACTGGTCCTATGTTGTGACCTTCTGTGATTATGAGAACAGAGTGTTGCTTGATATGATGACTTTGAGGTCATCCTGGGCGTGGACTGGTTGTTTCCGTACATTGTTGTTCTTGATTGCCATTCCAAAATTTTTACCTTGGTGAGGCCAGAGTTACCTAGATTGGCGTGGAGGGGCTCATCTATCAGTACATCTAGTCGGGTTATCTCTTTCTTGAAGGCTCGACATATGGTCGAGAAGGGTTGTTTGGCCTATCTGGCTTCTGTTCGGGATACTACCGTGGAGACTCCCACGATCGATTCAGTGACTTTGGTGCATGAGTTCTCCGATGTATTCCATTATGATCCTACCAAGCATGCCACAAAATCATGATATCGATTTAAACATTGATTTGGTGCCAGGCACCCAACGTATCTATATTTCACCATATCGTATGGCTCCAAAAGAGTTGAAGGAGCATCTTGAGGAGTTGCTTGAGAAGGGGTTCATCAGGCTGAGTGTGTCTCTTTTGGGTGCACTGATATTGTTTTTGAAGAAGAAGGATGTGAGTATGCAGATGTGCATTGATTACTGCAAGCTATGACTGTCTAACGAGAAGGATTGACCCGGCCTATCGCGGTCTTGTTCTATCTCGACCCACTAATTATTAAACGGGACATGAGATGGAATGGGCTGTCCATTTTGTCCTGGTGGGCCGCCCTGTTAAGGTCCCGTCCTGCCAGCCTGTATGATTGTTTTTTTAAAATAGTCGTTGGCCAACGATATGTTTTTTTAAAATTAGCCATTGGAAACGGCTATAGACGGCCATTTTTGGCCCATATCCCCCCCAAAACTCCCCTATCCCCCTTCCCAAACTTTTAATTTAACCTCTAAGTTTATGAACATACATACCCCCATCCTTCTTCATTTACCCACAAAAATCAATCATTCTCTATCAAATATCTTACGTTCTATCTATATTCTTCTTTCAATTTTCTCATAATCAACTACGTTTCAAGTATTTGGGAAAACTTTTGGAGCAACTTTCAAGCTTTAAATTAATTCGCCAAGTATTTGGAGCAAGTTTTTGAGAAATTTATTCAAGTTTCAATATTTAATCCCGGTGCACTCTTTCCATCCCCTAATTTTAATATTTAATTTTCGCGTATCATTTTAGTGCTTAATTTTTGTGTTAACTTTACGTGTTTTATTTTTGTATTTCATTTGTGTGTTTAAAATTTGTGTTAACTTTTCTAATTTATTTTCATATTTAAATTATGTGTGACGACCTGGCCGGTCGTCTTATCAATTAACGTCCCGATCCCCTATTAAATTCTCTCCCCAAGTCTATTTTTGCTAAATTGAATTGCCGGGATGTTCGATTTTGAGTTTCGGAGAGTTTTGGGACACTTAGTCCCTAAATGAGAGCTGAAGTGTTGGAAAGTTGCCCGTAGTCGGAACAGTGTGAAGACGGCCTCGGAATGGAAATCTGATGGTTCTGTTAGCTCCGTTAGGTGATTTCGGGGTTGGGAGCGCGTTCGGAATGCATTTTGGAAGTTCGTGGCTCATTTATGCTTGAAATACCGAAGTTTGAATTTTTGAAGCTTCCAGTCCGATAGTGAGATTTTGATCCGTGGGTCGGAATAGAATTCCGCAAGTTGCAATACCTCCATCATGTCGTTTGGGATGTGTGTGCAAAATTTTAGGTCATTCAGATGTGTTTTGGTTAGGTTTTTTATCGAAAGCATGTTTTGATGAAATGGGAAGTTCTTAGGCTCAATCCTTGATTAAATCAAGTTTCTGGCATTGTTTAGGCGGTTTAAGGGTTGCTACAAGTTTGAATGACGTTATGGGATATGTCCGTAGGTTTGGTTGAGGCCCCGGGGTCCTCGGGTGTGTTTCGGGTGGTCAACTGGCCATTTCCTCCTATTTTTGAACTGCTGTTGCTGCTTCTGGAGTGCCTCTATCGCGTTCGCGAAGGCTTATTTTGACGACCTGGAATTTTCCTCTTCGCGTTCGCATAATCCCTCCCGTGTTCGCGAAGCCCAGCTTACTTCCCCATCGCGTTCGTGTAGGCTCTCACGCGTTCGCGTAGGGTAACTTCTGGACCTCGCTATATTCTTCTTCGTGTTCGCGTTCTAGATGTCTCATTCGCGTAGCTTCACCAGCCCATACCTTCGCGCTAATCTATTCACTAATTCCTCCTTAATTTTGGATTTTTTAATGGAAAATGGGTAAAACTTCATAGAACAAACTATTGAGTTTGAGTGGGTTATTGACCTCTGATTTGAGAGATTTTAATATAGTTAGACTCGTGAGAGTACGAGGTTTCTAGAAAGGTAAAGTTTATCTGATTCCGAGATGTTGTCCTAAGGGGCGTTTTGTTCATTTTACCTAATTTCGCGCCTTAGCTTTGAATTAAATAGTAGAATCAGTTGCTTGAGATGTTATTTACAATATGTAATTGAATTGTATAGATTTGGGCCATTTGAAGTCGGATACTCGTGGAAAACGTGCGGTTTCGAGTTGATTTTGAGCCGGTTCGAGGTATGTGGCTTGTCTAACCTTGTGTGGGACCTTTTCCCTTAGGATGTGATATTTGGTAATTGAATGCCTTGTACGTGAGGTGATGAGCGCGTACTTGTGCTAATTGTTGAAAAATCCGGTTTTACTTTAAATATTTAGGCTGAGTTTCTTTCTTACCTGCTTTATTCTACTCGCAATTATAGTCTATGTTAGCTTATAAAAGCATGCCTAGTTGACCTAAATTTCCTATTTGCCTAAGTTGATTTGATTATACTACGTGAAGCATGTTAGGATAGAGCTACTTGTTGCCTTGTATTTTTGCACTCTATTTCTGAATATCTTCCGGGGGCCTCGGGTGTGTTTCGGGTGCTCAACGGGCCATTTCCTCCTATTTTTGAACTGTCGTTGCTGCTTCTGGTGTCCTCTATTACGTTTGTGAGATGCCCTTCGCGTTCGCGAAGGCTTATTTTGACCACCTGGAATTTTCCTGTTCATGTTCGCAAAATCCCTCCCGCGTTTGCGAAGCCCAACTTACTTCCCCATTGCGTTCGCGTAGGCTCTCACGCGTTCGCGTAGGGTAACTTCTAGACCTCGCTATTTTCTTCTTCGCGTTCGCATTCCAGACATCGCATTCGCGTAGCATCATCAGCCCAGACCTTCTTGTTCGCATGATGTCCCTCGCATTCGCGAAGGGCATATTTTCAACCTTCACTTTTTCTTCTTCGCGAACGCGAGCCTACTTCCGCGTTCGCGATGCATTAAATGACTAGACAGTTATAAACAATTCAAAACCGAGGGTTAGCCATTTTTATCAAAACACAAGCTTGGGAGCTCAGATTTGGGAGAAATTTGGAAGGTTTTTCGAGGGCAACTACTGGGTAACGATTCTCTACTCCCTTATGCTTAAAACCCACTAATCTAATCACTAATTCCTCCTTAATTTCGGATTTTTGAATGAAAAATGGGTAAAACTTCATAGACCAAACTATTGGGTTTGAGTGGGTGATTGACCTCCGATTTGAGAGATTTTTATATGGTTAGACTCGTGAGAGTACGAGGTTTCTGAAAATGTAAAATTTATCCGATTCCGAGATGTTGTCCTGAGGGGCATTTTGGTCAGTTTACCTAATTTCACGCCTTAGCTTTGAATTAAACAGTAGAATCAATTGCTTGAGATGTTATTTACGATATGTAATTGAACTGTATAGATTTGGGCCATGTGGTTTCGAGTTGATTTGGAGTCAGTTCGAGGTAAGTGGCTTGTCTAACCTTGTGTGGGGGACCTTTACCCTTAGGATGTGATATTTGGTAATTGAATGCCTTGTACGTGAGGTGACGAGCGTGTACTTGCGCTAATTGTTGAAAAATCCGGTTTTACTATAAATATTTAGGTTGAGTTTCTTTCTTACCTTCTTTATTCTACTCGCAATTATAGTCTATGTTAGCTTAGAAAAGCATACCTAGTTTACCAAAATTGCCTATTTGCTCAAGTTGCTTTGATTGTACTACGTGAAGCATGTTAGGCTAGAGCTACTTGTTGCCTTCTATTTTTGCACTCTATTTCTGAATATCTTCTTGTTGTGGCTGCNCCCCCCCCCCCCGCTTATTTGTTTACTTTGAGACTGTGGGTTAGATTCCCGATAGACCCCCTGCATATTTACTTTCGAACTGCGGGTTTGATTCTCTATAGATCCCCTCGACATTTATAGATGGACTACGAGATGGTATCCCGGGAGATCCTTCAGAAATACACATATGATGGACTACGGGACGGTATCCTGGGAGATCCACTGGACATTTGAGAAAAAGACTACAGGACGGTATCCTGGGAGATCCTCATTGTTACCATTGTTATTGAGCTGTACATATTCCGTGTTTAATCCGTTCTTTGTGTTTTTTTTGTTTTGTTATTGCCTCGTTTAACCTGTCTTATTTCGATGTTGTACTCATTATTACTGCCTGTTTTCATACTATAAATTCCTATTATATTGTTTAACCTCAGTAGGGCCCTGACCTTCCTCGTCACTACCTAACCGAGGTTAGGCTTGGCACTTACTGAGTACCGTTGTGGTGTACTCATGCCCCTTCTGCGCATGTTTTTCATGTGCAGATCTATGTGCCACGTCCGTAGACCATGAGTCTCTATCTTATTCCAGCTTTAGTGGAAAGCTTTTCCTTCCTTACAGTTGTTTAGACATTCTGGAGTTAGAGCAGTGTTACATTTCTGTTAGCCTATATTTCCCGTGAGTTTCCGGGTTTTGGGGTGATATTGTAGACTTCCGCATTATTGAGTTGTATATGTCGAGCGACATTTATATACAGTCTTTCTTTTAGTTGTTCAGTTTTAATTAATTATCCGCAAGTTATGTTGTTTTCTCGCATTGTTAGGCTTACCTAGTTATAGGGACTAGGTTCCATCACGACATGTTCACGGAGGGCGAAATGGGGTCGTGACATTATGGCTCCTAAAAAGGCATTTGGCATAACCAAACCATTTCTAAAAAGTAGTAAAGGTGCTAGTTGTAATAATCCCAACCCTAATCCTTCTGCTAGAATTAGAAAACATATTGATGAAATGACTCATGTTGATGAAACTTCATTTAACCAACCCCACGTATTCTATAATAGTAATTTAGGAGAACAACTAGATTATGAAACTTTATAAAAATAATCTAGCAATGATATTTTTAATGAGGAAGAATAAAAATGAGGAAGAAGAATTAGATGAAACACCCACTAGTCCAGCAACACAAGCTTCAACTCAAAGTCAATATCGATCTGTAAATTTACCCATGTACCTCCTATAAGGGGTAAGGCTAAGGCTGAATGTACAAAAACATCACTTGTATGAAAATTTTTTAACATGATAAAGTCAATTTAGTTACTACATGTGTAAAATATAAAGCATAACTTGCACATGGAAAATCAGGTGGGATGAGGGGTTTAACATGGCACTTACTTAAAACACACAAATCTTTATAGATACAAGCTCCAATAGATTTCGGAAAAAATCGGATCCTAGCGGCGGTACTACCACTCCTACTGGATCTGGCAGGTGTTCTAACTTTTTCTAACAACAATTTCACTCTACTTCTAGTACTATACTACATCCCTATAATAAAGATACAGATCATGAAAATTTAGCTAAAATGATCGTTGTCTGTGGCTTAACTTTTACTTTTCCTTCTCACTCTGCTTTTGTGCATTATATACAAGAAACTTATAATCCTTCTTTTCAAGGTTTTTCTAAGACCACAATTAGAAATAATGAATTGCAAACTGAATATCTTCAGTGTATTCGTTGTGTATTTTTCCACTTAGAATGTAAAGTGTCTATCACATCTGATATAGGCCATAGTCCTAATAGTAATGATTATTTAATTGTTACATGTCATTGGGTTGATCATCACCGGAACATGCAAAAACGTATTATTAGTTATAAATTTGTTGATTCAAAACACACTGGAACATATATTACCCTATTGTTCTGGAAATACGTGAATTTTATGGGCTCATTGATAAAGTTTTAACTATCACATTAGATATTTACTAACACCACCACAGCAAATAATTTAAAAACTAGAATTTTCCAATTAATCCAGAGATTTTTCATGTTACATGTGCATGCCATATTTTTAACTTGGTTGTAAAAGATGGTATTGATTTATTGTCACGACCCAAAATCTGCTAGTCGTGATGGAATATAAATCAATCCACAAGGTAAGACAACAAATATCTATCCAATTCCAATAATTTTAACAAAGCAACTAAACAAAAGTAATTATCTTAATCTTATACATTTCCCAAGGACTGGTAGTACAAATCATGAGCTTCTAAGAATAGAGTTTACAAAGCAAAAATAAAATACATACATAGTCTATTAGAAAAGTACATAAATAAAGGTTTATAATCTAATGCTACCCCGAATAATGGAGGTCGTTGCAACAGGGACGCATGTACGTCCTCAAATCCAGCAACCCTCGAACACAAAAACAAAAGCAGCCAACATCTGCACGCAATATGCGACCCCATGTATTAAGTAGTAAGAAATCTAACCTAGGTTGAAAGCAGTGATGAGCTATCACAAGGTCGGGTGAAATAACCGTATTCAACAACATTTCATAACAGCATAATACAAGTAGTAAAAGGGGTATCGAAGAATTAAAGTGCTCAACTCGTTCACAGTTCTAGAATGCCAAAAATACAGGTAAGTGTGAAAACTGCGATTTTTCTCGAAAATCCTTTCAACAATAAGTAAGAAGTTCCATTTTATTTCCAAATAATGAGTTCATTAAAAACAACTCTCTATGCCCACATATCAATATGCATAAAAAGTCATGAATAACGTGATTGTTTACTTTGAAAATGGTAATTAAAATTATCTTTGATTTTGTGGTTCTAAAAATATATGATTTTTTTTAATACTAGTTGTTTAGGAAATAGATGATAAGTGAGAGGTAAGAAAATGATACAATATAAAGGGATAATGATATTGTGCAAATTGGGCAGTTATGAGATGGGGTCTTGAGCTTGGTCGAAATAGGGCATTGAGGTCGAGCTCGAGGGTTTGACAGAGAGCGGTCAATGAGGATGCAACACTATTGAAGGCCTCGAAGATGGCCTTTTTATGATCAATAATGACCAATAAATGAAGAACAATTAATGAACACAATAAATGAAAGATAATAAATCAAAGGAACAATTGTAGAGAATGTTCTTGTTCTTGTATTCAATATCATGTATGTTACAAAATGACAAGGGTCCCCTTTATATAGGAGGGGGAATCACAACATAGTATATGGTGTAATTACTACAAAGATAAACAGCTGGTACAACCATTTAATGTCATAGTACGGACTTGTACTATTCTTGCAGATTTGGTTAGTCTTAACCACATGCCTTTTGGGATTTTTCCGTTTTTCCATGATGGTCTCCAATTTACCGCTCCGAGGTTGAGTATGGGGGATCCTCAATATTCTTCCTCGGTTTCAGACCTCGAACTGTGCCTCGATCCCTCTGAAGATGGGCTAGCAAATGCTATAGTGATCATAAAATCGGATTCTCTGATTTTAGCCGTATAAAGATAGTCCCTGTGTTTCATAGAATGAAGTGTAAGAAATGCTCTTGAATTATTGCCTCTTAGATATCCCTATTATGATGTCAGCCTCATCAGAACATTAAATGACGCGACAGAAAGGCTATGCAGAGGTCGTTGTAAGTACGATTCTCGAGAAGCCCATGAACCGCTATTGGTTCGACCTTTCCGCTTCAAACATGCCCAAATGGCTTCTATAAATACTTCAATCGTTTGCCTCTTCACAAATTTACAACATCTTCAAGTCTTCAAAATTTTCCTAACTGTTTTCTACTTTCACCCTATTTCTGCGCTTGCTTCTTCATCTTGTTTCTTTAAAACTCATCTACAATTATGGAAATATCCTCCAAAACGGTTCCTCAAAAAGAGGGAGCCACTTCTTCATCACGCCCGCTAAGGGCAAATCAAGAACTCCTCCTAGCATCGAACAGTGCATCCCTGGTCCCTTGGACACCATCTAAAATTTTACCATTGAAAAACCCCCTTCTACACCAGGCCGATGCGAGCCCATGTCTCGGTATATAAGTGTAATAACCGATATAGAGAGGGTAAAACAAGATTGTTGTTGGGGGGAGGCAGTGCAAGTAGAAATCCCCACAGTTGAAGAAATCATAGTCATACATAAAGTTGGCTTTCTCAGCGTATATATGTAACTCTTCACTCTAGGCCACGTAGATTCTTCTTCTCCAGTGATAGAGCCAGTGATTCTTGACTTCTATCATCGATACTGAGTGACGCTTGGTCAGATTTATCCTTCATTTTGGAGGATTGTATATATGCTTCGATACATTTCCAACATGGTCGTGGGAATGACTTTCACCCTCGATCACTTGATCAGATTGTATAGCCCTTGTCTCTTCCGAGGGGGTTTAATTAAACTGCACCATCGATCTGCCAAGGCGTTCTTCGCATGCATCGATGAGGATAAAGATTGAATAAGCCGATTTGTTAGATTCAGAACCTCAGACATCATCCCTGCTGATAGAATGCCATTCCCGGAGGAATGGAACATGAAGCGTAAGTATCTCCACATTGAGTATGTTTTATCACCTCTTTTTCTTCTTCTGATCTGACCTCCTTCTCTTTTGATTGATTTTCTAATGATTGTGTAGCCACCATTTGGTTCCCTGGTGCGGTCCAGGACCTTGCGGGAGGGATTAAACTTTTGGATTCTACTCTTCCATATAGCAAGCACGTCTGGCGCGATTTTGCCAAAACGCGGTGGCAAACCAAGAACCACTGTATGCTTTTATTGTTGCCATTTATTCACTCTTTTTAAATAATCTCTATGGTGGTGAGTTTGATACATCATGCCTGACAGGCCTTGGGGAAGGCGTGTAGATAAGACCGCCTCCTCCTGGTGAAGAAGAGGCTTCGAAGGCTGTCATGGATAAGAAAAGGAAAAGGGAGACATCAGCAGCGTCTCCTAAATCAAAGAAAGCAAAGGCTCGGAAGCCCAAGACTGACACTTCGTTCCTATCCTCGATGGCCTTTTAGAGCCTGCGTACCGAGGAAGAAGACGATGATACCTGCCCTTTGGTACAAAGGGCTTAACGAAGCGTTGATGCTTCGAGAATTGCTGGACGGATGTCTACTGAGTCAGAGGCGGTGGATGCGCACCTGCCTCTAGTCGAGGAGACCCTCGAGGAGGGTTTGAGTGCAGTCCCCGAGCTGCCCATTGAACATGGCACAGTCCATGTTGGTGATCATGGAGGGCTCGCTTCTGGAGCTTTTCGGGGTCGAGAGGAAGCCCTGATGGAGGTTGATGCTGTAGGTGGGTTTCAATCGGGCCCATCCTTCTCTCCATGGGAAATACGAGATGCCCGTGACAGGAATGCCCCCTGTTTGAGGACCTCTCGGGTAGAGGATGATGCATTCACATATTATGTTGAACGTGTTGAGGAGGAGACTGATATCGATGCCGTTGTTGCTCTCGAGGAGGCCGAGAGTCTTCAAAAGAAGGTGACCTTCTTGATATAATATTCAATGCTTCGAATTTCTACTCTTATTTTTCTAACTTTCTTCCTTTGTGATGTAGGTCAAGAAGCTGTATGACCAAGCCTTCTTCAAGGTGCAAGATGATTTGACTCATCACGGAGAGGAGCTTGAGAAGTTTACATCGGAGTCAATTGAGCTGGAGACTCTATGCGTCCGAAAAGAGGAGGAGTTGACCAACCTCTGGGCAGGCTCGGAGAGGGCGCTTCAAGAGAGGGTTGACTTTATCGGGCAGGTACTCTGGCACCCATAATCTTATCTTTTATTGCCATACTTGGTGCTGATTAGCTTATCGTCTGCATCTTTCAGATTAGGCGAAAGGATGCCCTAATGGGGTAGCTCCGAAAGGATGTTGTGGACAAGGATGCTGAAATACTTGAGCTGGCGCGGCTGAATAATGATGTGGCTTCGAAGAGGGACATGCTTTGGGAGAAGCTATTACCGATTCAAGAACCTTCCTGAAACTGCTCAGGGAGAGGCTGCTGCATTATCTATGGCCAAGTCTGAGGCCGATGAATTTGTCTCTTCATACAAAAGGGATGTTGCCAACACAAATGATCAGGCCAAGGAGATATGCTCGCTTGCAAGCCAGGAGGAAAGACTTCGAGGAAGAGAGTGCTAAAGGTGTCAATCTCTCTGCCGAGATAGAAAACGCCAGGGCCTTGGAGGAAGAATCGACAATTTCAACTACTTCGCACGAGGGCTCTGGAAGCAGCTCAGGCAGTAGAGAAGGCGCAAAGTAGATTTACCTACTGTTTTGCTTTTTCCTCTTTTTTGTAGATGGGATCCTAGGAGGATATTTGTAAAATACCCTTGTAAATACATTTTTTGGAATGAAAAACCATCTCTCCGTCTCATATATTTTAAACTTTGCCCTGCAATGCTTATGCGAAATTCAACCTTCGAACTCTAAATTTAGCTCTTCGGGGCCCATTCTTGTAGTGACAGAGATCCTCAGGATCGGACACCTTCTTGAGGCTACGTTGACATGGGAGTTTCGATCCCTCGAATGCTGCATGACAACGTAATTTATATGACATGAACGTGAAGTGACCGAGGTGGCCCTGATGGTACACTTCCCCAAAAACTATAACGACCTTGTCAGAAATAATTGGTCCTCAAAGTGGGTGAATAGCAGCAACTTGTTCTGTATATAAATACACTTGCTTCTTCTTCAGTTTAGGTCTTAAAACTTTGCAAAACTAGTTTTCTCTTTAATGTTCTCTTCCGTTACTCGGCTTGCAAAACCGCTTGAGCTTTCTTCCTCTTTATCTTTGTTCAAATAGTTATGGATTCCGTGCCCAAATCCGCTCACCATGAAGAGTGAAACTCTATCTACTTCTTTCCTGATCGGTGGTACACCGCCGGTCTACGACGAGTTAACCTCGAGTTGTTTTGCTTTGAAGAAAGACTTTGCACTAGAAAAACCGTTCAATGCTCCGGGCCATCGAGAACATGCATCGAGGTTTATTCGATTGATAGAGGAGAATCACCTAGAGGCCATGAGGAGAGATTGTGGATGGGGGGAAAATGTGATGCTACAGAAACCTTCCCGAGAAGAGGATATTATGGCCCACATAGAGGGATTCATGAATGTGTAACGTACCCATTTACATTGGGCCCCCTCGACCACCTTTTGCTCGAATTCTGGAAATGGTATCGAGTCAGTCTGGCTAAAATTCATCCGTCCTTCTAGCGGATAGTGCTAAAGATGAGGTATTTTACTGAAAAGGCTGAGCTAGAGTTTACCCTTGGCCACCTTATCAGATTATATCAGCCTCTGCATTGTCGAGGCCTGATTGCGTTACAACCGCGATCCACCAAGACTTTTATTGCCAGTGAAGATGAGGACCAGAACCGAGGATAGATGAGTTGATTTGTCCGAGTGAGGATTGTCGACATCATTCCTGCGGAGTTCCTGCCGCTCCCCGAAAAATGGAACTTCAAACGTAAGTACTACGTCGTACCTTAGTGCCATTTGCTCTTGATGATTTATAAGAATGTTTCTTTTTTTTCTTTCTCAGCGGTCCCGTGGATGCCGGAAGAGATCCCCGATCTTACGGACTGGACTCGGAGGTTGGAAGCTTTCTCGACCTACAATGAAAGCAAGTGGCGAGATTTGTCAAAGGGAAAATGGGAAGCAAAGCACCACGATATGAGCCATGTGATTACCTTTTGAGTAATGCTTTCATTTATGTGTATTAACTCCACCACTGCAGTGTGGTGGATTCTCAGAGATGAGATCTGAAGGGCCGTCTGCTTCAGAGCCGAGGGAGGATAATAAGCAAAAAAGGTCCTCGATGGATGAGGACATTCTTAATGAGGCGGGGCATGCCCGGAGACATAAAGGATATGCCGTCGCTGAAGAGGACTTTGTATGCATTGGTTATTCCATGGATATCAGCTGTCCCGAGGTGGACGATCCAACTGAGCCTGAGACCTCTAACCTCGAGGGAGAGGCTCCACGAGAGGGAAGGAGAAAGAGTCTTTCACCACCATCTGCTTCCCCCCTCGAAGGTACTTTTAGGGGCGCTCGTGGCCAAGGGCCGCCTAAATCAAGTGGGGTCTCGAAAGATCATATCCCCATTGTGAGCGGTTCAACTAGGGCTGATGGGACCAGGTCAGTAGACACACACTCAACTTTTGAGGAAGCTTAGCGTCTCTATTTTGTTGTGAGTTTTGGTTGACTTGGTTGGCTTCTCAGATTTGTATTTTCATTTTTTGAATCGAAGCTTCCTTTTCATAGGTCTTTGACAAGCTCAAGTTCGAGCTGCTCCATTGTGAGACCAAGTTGCGGGAAGCTTCGGGCAAGGAGAAATCTCTCAGTCTTCTTTGCAATATAAAAACAAAAGAGTTGATATATCTTCGATCGGAGATACATCAAAGTCGAAACTACAAAGGCAATCTCGAGAATCAGGTAATCCTTATTTTGAGGGAGTACATGCTTCATTTCCTGTCTTTGAGAATTAATGTTTCGGTGCTTCAGCTGCAGAGAAAAATGGAAGTGTTGGGATGCCTTTTGGGCGAAGTCGGACAGGTCAATTCCAAATGCAATGCGTTGAAGGCGCAGATAGGTGTTCATTCTTCTACCCTCGAGGTACAACTTCGCAATGTTCGACAAAGTAGCTCGACTAAGACGAGCAGTATTGTCAAGCTTGAGACTAATCTTTTGAAGATGAAGGCCGAGGTCGTGGTTGTCTGGGTTGAAGCTGAAGAATTTTGATAAAAGGACGATAAGAAAGTGGTTGTTTATTTAAAAGATGTCGCTAATTCTCAGGCTGAGCTGAGGTGAGCCTTTGACAGAGAAAGGAGGGGCAATGAGTATGCCCGATGTAGATCTCAGAGGGAGACCCTCGAGGAGATTCATGCTATAGGATTTGATCTCTCGGAAGAGATAAAGTAGGCCAAGGTGTATGAGATCGACGCCAAGTTTTTCCTTTCCTCTGGAGCCGATGCTGATACTTGAAGGCCACAGTGGGAGCTGGTTCAAGGGGACATCGAGGGAGCTTGTCCCGAGAGTGGACTAGATTTTTCTTTCTTGTCCTTTGTATAAGACTCATGTGGGAGCATTGTAAATGTATATTTGTAATACATATACATATAAAAAATTCTTTGGTATTTTTGATTTGCTTGTCGATAATTAGCCCGATGAATTGGATTTCCAAATGAAACCCTTGGGGTTATAAAATGGCCTTGAGGCTTTTTAGGCTGGCCCATAGTCTCTTATGTATTTGACCCTTAGGCGCTTTAGTTAACCATTTAGGGCTCACTTTTCGAGTTGAGATTCGAGTCTAACTCATCGACCCTTAGGGTTTTTAAATTGGTCCCGAGGTTCTTTTGGCTAGCCCTTAGGCTCTTACGAATTGGGTCGGTACGCCCTTTGATATGGCTGGAGACTTGGGCTCTTATGCACTGGGGCGGTACAACCTCTAATATGGTGAACCATTTAGGGCCCATTCCTTGAGTCGGGTTTCAACTCGAACTCATCGACCCTTATGTTTTTTAAATCGGCCCTGAGGCTCTTTAGGTTGGCGCTTAGGCTGTTACGCATTGGGTCGGTACGCCCTTTGATATGGCTGGCGACTTGGGCTCTTACGCACTGGGTTGGTACGTATTTTAATGTGGCTAGCGACTTGGGCGCTTACGCGCTGGGTCAGCATGACCTTTAATCAGTTCTTTTTGAAGTACTTTCGAAGTAATTGGAGGCCTGTGATTTTATGGCAACGGTCGGACGTCTCTGAGTCGCGTTAGTTTGGCCGAAGCTTTATGACGGTGCTCATTGTATTTGGCCGTAGCCTTTTAATCCCCGAGCGAGATAGCCTCAGCGTCTATATCGAGGGTATGCCTTTTTATGGGTCTTACAAGTTCGATATATAGGTTTGACTTTGATATCGGGATTATATCTTTTTAAGGTCTTACAAGTTTGTATATGCCTTGTTTGAGGTCTTATAGTTTTGATATTGCCTCATGGAGGTCTTACAGCGGTGCCTCATGGATGACTTATATTGTTGGTGTTGCCTCATGGAGGGCTTACATTGGTGCATCATGGAGGGTTTATGAGCTCGAAGTTTCCAGCCCTGAGGTCTTATGGCTTCGAGTTGGATAGCTTGATGAGATGACTGTCAAGGACAGTCCCCAAGTCGGGGTTATGCATTTTTAAGGTCTTACAAATTTGACGTTGCATCATTGAGGGCTTACAAGTTTGAGCATGCCTCGTTGAGGTCTTATATTGTTGATATTTCCTCATGGAGGGCTTACATCGGTGACTCATGAAGGGCTTATATTGTTGATATTTCCTCATGAAGGGCTCACATCGGTGTCTCATGGAGGGCTTATATTGTTGATATTGCCTCGTGGAGGGCTTATATTGTTGGTGTTGCCTCGTGGATGGCTTATATTGTTCGTGTTGTCTCATGGAGGGCTTACATTGGTGCCTCATGGAGGTCTTACATTGGTGCCTCATGGAGGGCTTATGAGCTCGAAGTTGCCAGCCCTGAGGTCTTATGGCTTCTAGTTTTCGGTGTCAGTCACCGAGTGTCCGAGAAATTTCTGGCCCTGGGGTCGTCTCTTGTGAAAATAGCGAACTTTTTTGATGTGCGAAGTGTTTTGATGATAAAAGATTCTCTTTCGATTAATTTGTGCAAGTATATATTTTTTCACCATCGAGGGTTCGATTATTCTATGTGGACACGGTTAATTTGACCGTTTGGTACTACACATTGTTCTCATGTCGAGACCCTCTTTGGCACATTTTAGTTTCTTCGAGACCCTCAGTATTTGAGGTTGATTGAAGAGAATCCTTGAATACTTGTTGAGTTCTCCTTAGGTAGCATATAAATGTTGCCTCATTAAAAACCTCGTCGGTAATACCCATTTGGGATAAGATCCAACGTGAGGGAAAAAGAGCGCAACACATGGTTTAACACCTAAGGCCTTCGAGCTGGAGGGTGCTTCGTTTCCTTTCAATCGAACACCTGCACATGGGTCAGTTTAAAAGGTGAAGGAAAGAGGGAGAGGATTGTACCTTAGTTGTGGTGGCGTTCAAGCCTCAATATGCTTCAGTTACTCGTTCCGCGGATGCGACACAGTCCTTTATTAGTTCATTCAAGGATGGAGTTTGTGATTGCTACTTGGCTGTTTGCTTATTTTTTGGCTCCTTCGATGTGGAAGTTGTCGGTGTTGGTGTCGCATCGTGCATTGCAAATATTTCTTTTGCTGCGTGATGCGTGCTGCTCTCCGTACATTGTTTTTACTCCATCCTTCGTAGGAAACTTCATCATTTGGTGAAGGGTCGATAGCATCGCCCTCATACTATGAATCCATGGCCTTCCAAGCAATGCATTGTATCTCATGTCACCTTCGTTGACATGAAACTTGGTATCTCGAATTGTACCGGCCATGTTGACTGGGAAGATTCTTTCCCCTTTCTTTGTCTCGCTCGCCATATTGAATCCGTTGAGGACTCGAGTGGCGGGAATAATTTGGTCGAGCAATCCGAGTTTCTCTACCACCCTCGACCTAATGATGTTGGCCGAGCTACCTAGATCTATGAGCACACGTTTAATATGAAATTTATTCAAAATAAAAGAAATTACCAGTGCGTCATTATGAGGTTGAGACAAGGTCTCGATGTCCGCTTCGCTGAATGAAAAATCATCTTCAAGTATGTAGCTCCGAGTTCGCTTATCCCTGGTGATGGATACTTTTGTTTGCTTGAAAAAGGGTCTCTGAGGGACGTCGACTCCTCCAATAATCATGTGGATGATGTGCTGTGCTTCTTCTGATTCATTTATCATGTTCGCCTCTCTTTCCCGAAATTGGTTTGTAGCTCGGCCGATGAGGAACTCTCGCAGGTGCCCTTTGTTAATCAGTCAGGCTACCTCTTTTCGAAGCTTTCTACAATCCTTGGTCCTATGGCCGTGGGTACCGTGATATTCACATATCAAGTTAGGGTTCCTTTGCGAATGATCTAATAGTATGGGTCTTAGCCACCTCGTGTCCTAGATTTTACCTATGGCCGATACGATGTATGAAACATCAGTGTTCAAGTTGTACTCAGATAGTCGGGGTGCCTCTACCGACCCTGTATGCCTGTCGAACCCTGCTTGGTTAACGAGTCCCCGAGGATTCTGGCCTCAATCCATCCTTTGATCACTTCGAGGTATGTTACTGATGATTTAGACGTCAATGCCACACAAGAAGAAAGGTTAATTTGTGTGGTACACAATTTTCGAGTGTTGTNAAAAAACCACGACCTACTCCTCAGTAGGATTTGCTCAAACTCTTCACTAAAACTCTGAGCCAAACGGACTTACAAAATAAACTCTTTTGTAATCCTAGGACTAACTCTAATCCCTTCGTAATAAGTAGCCCCTAGCTAATTTTTACAAGTTTCAAGTTAACTCTAACTTGAGCAATGCATACCTATTACAATTTCTTCTATGAAAGCTGAAAAGATACAATATTAAATCTCCTACTACAACCAACTAGACTAAATGACAAACAGATGGAACTAGTTCTTCTAGCTGGTCTGCAGCCTTTGTGTCGCACAGTAATTCTGCTTGCAAAATATCTGGGAATTTTTCTTTCACATCTTGATTCACTTATGCACTTGTGCATTCTTGATTCAAGGAAGAATAATTCAATTATTTATAAAGTCAGTTGTTGAGTTTGTCGTTCAGTTCTAGTACAACTCTACTTGGGAGAACGAGTTCGTATTAAACTCAACTTCCTGCCTTCATTACTGTCCTTGCTGAATTCAACTTTTGTTCTCTTATCAATTTGCAACCTTTTCGCATTAGAAGACACTCTCCATGTTGATTGATACTACACAATCGCATTCATCTCCTATGCATATAAGGTTTGTGTGCCAACGCGTCAGGTCAAGTGTGT